>JAOBRC010704783.1:0-10429 GCA_027575255.1 Scolionema suvaense | reverse complement strand
AATGACAAGAATCGGATAAATGGTTTTTGACTTATTGGGGGAAAAAATATGATAACAATTTTTTGGCGTAAATTGCCACCTGCATGCCAAACGAGATTGTCCAGAGACATGGCAAATGGTTCACTACATTCGTACAGTTGCCTCAAATATTCGTATCAAAATATCAACGAACAGATAAACCCTTCATGACATTAAAGGAAAAAACCCTGAAAATCGCCATTACGTAAATTGCCACCCGCAAGCCAAATGAGATTTTCAGGAAACATGGCACATGATTTAAAATATGCGTAGAGTTGCCCCTAATATTCAAACCAAAAGTGACCAGAATCAGATGAACAGTTTTTGACTTATTAGGAAAAAACTATGAAAAACAACATTTTTTCGGAAGTGTATAAATTGCCACCTGCAAGCCGAATGAGAGTTTTCCCAGATATGACACGTGGTCCAGAGCATAACTACTATTGACCTGCAGTTTCACACCAAAAATCACCAAAAAGTAATGAACGGATTTTGAAATATTCTTAGAAAACCCTAAAAACGGCCATTTTTGCGCATTAGTTGCCACCTAACTTAACTAAGCTGACACCACATAAAAAGAATAACTTATTACGCGCCAATGGCCTTGTGCGTTTCCAGCTGTTAATGTTTGTTGATGTTCTGTATCTTCCAGTGTGTTGGCTTCAGTAAGAAGTGAACGACCATCAAAGACAGCAAGACAGAATTACAATGTCAGTTATCATTTATTACAGTAAAATTTGAAAGAACCATACTTTTCTTTTTCTTCTTCTTCTTTTTACTTATCCATTATGACACAGACTATGTTTGACACACCACAGCCAATGCATGCACTTATGTACCTGTGGCCTCCCAATGGTCAGCGGTTCTGAAGACTGAAAGGGTACCATTCGCTACAGTGTACATCTTGCCTTCAAAAATTCTGATCGAAAAGACACAGATGGTTCAACAGAAAGTTATGGGAAACATGTATTCCATTACATTATGGTTGATGGTGTGATCTTTGTACAGAAGAACATCACGCTTCGTAAAAATAGACGTTCTGAACAGAGTAATGGGTACGCATCCCTGTTTAATAACCTGCATAGGCCTATGGGAATTGAACCATTGATTGCAAGATATTTTGAAGCTTAAATTCAGGAAAAAAATTGACCGCTTGAATTTCACATTGACAGGCACAGTGGAACAAATTTTATTTCAGGGCCCAAAGTATGTGACCATTTGAGAAGATTTAAGCTCTGTATGAGTCTCACAAACAGGATCTAGCCATATATGTTTTCACTTCAGTAATATAGATAGTTCTACCCTGACTCGCATTAAAAAATACATAACACTGATAAAGAGTTCCAAAACCATTTCCATGCCCCCCACTGCCCCTAGAAACAAAATAACAGGTTTTAGGCCAAAACTTCCACCCACAAGGCTATCAAAAGTTTGCCCAGATATGGTTCACAGCATTACATCTAAGAAAAAATTACAGGGTACTTATGATTCATTTTTGAAACATGTTGATAAAATCCTGAAAATCACCACTTTTCATGTGATTACCAACTGCAAGCTGAACCGGATTTCCCCAGGAATAACACATGAGTGTTTACATGCATAGTGTTTCCCCGAAATGCACACCAAAATTTGCAAAAAACTAGCAATCCATATTCTTGAAATATTTTGAGAAAATAATTTTCGCAGTTAGCAGACTTAAAGCAATAAACAATTGAAATGAAGAATCAGTTACAGAAAAGTTGCTAAAACTATCATTTCTCTCACCTGTTTTTACATTCAAATACAAAGCATTCCACTTTAATCTCAGCCATCATAGTTCATTTCATCAAGGATAGCAAAGGCTTCATCATCATCCAAAATCGCACTGGACGAAAATATCACCCAGTTCATTCTGGTCACCGCTCATCCGATAAAACAGATCTTCAATCAAATTAACATTTGTCCCAGCAAGATCCCATCGCTTCCATGTTTTGCATTTTTAGATGATGGTAATTGACTAAAATAGACATCAAGCACATATTTTCAAACATATATTAAGTCTATCAAATAAGCTCAATCCTACACTACCTGTTTGCAATGCACGTCCTGGATATACAGGAGAGAGTGGATGAAGAGACAAGTAGTGTACCTATCCCATCCAGCCAAGCATCCAATATTACTTGTTTGTTGACATCATAATTATTTTTTGACATCATGATTTATATTGAGTGATGTCATAATTATATGCACCTCTGAAAAGTGTAAATATTTCTAATTCATAGAATTGCTAGACAATCCATCAAGAGTTGTCAATATAGTGTTTATGAATATGTATTAAAGAGAGGTTCCAGACACATTTATCCATTTAGTTTTACCAGGATCCGATGATATACTGGTTTTCGTTGTGAAACTTAACAGGATGTCTAAAACGAATGTCAGTCACGATGTCACGATTCAAGCTTGTCAGTTTTCTGATAAAACGTGGATCCATATTCGTGACTTCTTCACCAACGATCAAGGGGAATACGAAGGTGTAGTTCTTTCAGCTTTATCAGTTTTACATCAAGCTAAAGGACATTTTGGAAGACGATGTACTCAGTGGTAAACTCGATGCAGGGTTAATTTCAATGACTAATTTTGGTGATAGTATTAATGCACACTTGCGAAATTTCAAATAAGGGCATCCCACAAAAGAAGGTGTCTGGTTTTACGAAACCAAACTTCCGAAATTAATCAATGCAGTACAAAATTTTACCCTTAACGCTTTCACCAATGAGGCTGTTGAGGATGATGACAAAGTGATGGTATCAACAAAGCATGAAAATTGTGATGCAATTCAGAACATGTCAACAGTCATTGAATCTCAGCCGAAGACGGCAGCTAATCAAAAAACAAGAACTGACGAAGATTCTCTTGTTGCAGCTCCAAAACGTGCATCAAAACGTCGAAAATTGATGGCAAAAAAAGGCTCCTCCAATCAACCTGGATTTGTTGGTGGACGAGATAGACGAAAAAGAAAATCAGAATCGATTCTACTAACAAGAAAATATCATGATTGGCCTGTATGCTAAAAAAAATGCAGCTGCTATTCTGAAGGCTTATTATGGATCACTGCCATGGTTGCGAGATATGCTACGAAAATCAGTTGGGACATGGCTTGTGTATGAATGCATCATTTTCTGAAGTTTTTGAGAGGATCGGTGAAGAAGCATTTAATCTTGTCGCCGAGGGTGATGTACACAATGAGTGGTTGAAGCTGACGAGTGGTATGGGTGAAGTTACAGCTATAGTATCACCAAAGTATACTTATTGGGATAAAAGCACTCTGCATGCATTCCCTACGTTTATGAATGACGTGTGCAATGCTATGAATGTTTGATGCATAACTTGTGAACATATCATATAGATATATAATGCAGTCAGTGTCCTTTGTCATATCTAATATACTTCTCCAGTTCTTTGATTATATTAGTACCTTATTGTATGTAAACATCTCATTTTCATGAGAGACTTGAATCAGTGAACATGGGCGGTTGTTTAAAAAACCCTTGAAAATAAGTGTGAAGGATATATTTGATCATGTTAGGTGTTTGCTTGCATGTTGTGGAGGCAAAATCGTGATAGAAAACTCTCAAATCGATAGCGAAGAAAATAATGAACAATAAGGGTGTATCTTTCGATCGTATTGAAAAATCTTTACTATGATCCTAAACTGGCTCATGATCTGTCGAGCAAGGAAAAACTGTTTAAAGCTACAATTCCCTCCATAAGACGAAAACAAGTAGAAAAATGGATGGAAAGTCAATCATCTGGTAAGGAATTGACTTTGGCGTTCAGTAAGCTTCTGCATGATAGCAGTAGAAAACCCATTTTGTTGCAGTCGGATTAAGGCAGCGAATTTCTGAACCGAGATTTCAAGGCAATGGTTAAAGAGCAAGGTATACACTTATTCACTAATCAAAATACGGAGACCAAATGTGCTTGCGTGGAATGCTGGAACAGAACAATGAAAACAAAAATGTATCTCTTTTTCACCCACAGGGGAAGTTACCATCGCATTGAAGTACGGCAAGATATGGTTGATGCCTACAATGCATCACATCATAGAAGCATCAAAATGGCACCAATGGACGTAACAATACACAACCAAAGCAAAGTTAGAAAAAACCTCTATGGTGACTCAAAAACAAAGAGGAAAATGAACTTTCGGTTTAACCAAGGAGATACAGTACGTATAGCTAAATACCATGAAACATTTTAAAAGGGCTATGCTCCAGGGTGGTCAGATGAGATTTTCTTGGTTTCCCAAAAAATGTATCACGACATTCCTGTTTATAAATTGACAGATCAGTTGGGAGCAGGAGATGCGACTCGTAGAAATTTCAGGGGGTACTTTATACAGTATAGAACAAATAATAAGGCAAAAGCGACAGCGTGGAAAGACGTACTATCTTGTTAAGTGGAAAGGATACGACGATCGTTTCACAAGTTGGGTTCCTGAAGAAAACTTAGTGGCTCACAACACATCATGAACTAGTTTTACGTAACTTTACCCAGTAATGCCTCCAACTCGAAACATCCTGAAAATAGTGCCTCGCAATATATTGTCCATCTACCACGACAAATTGAACTATCAGGAAGGTGGGAGGTTGGCCTTGCGGAAATACACTATCCATCCTTATGGTATAATGTTAGGGATGGAATGAACACATTTGATGTATTTCCAGATGTCAATGGCCATATGTTTCTCAAAATTTCGGTAGAACCTGGCTTCGATTTGTCAGTCGAAAAATAGATAGCGATAATAAATAGTAAATTATCAATGATCAAGATTGCTAAGTTCAGCGTTGACGATACCACCAAGAAAGTTCATATAAAGTGTAAACAAGGCGTAAAGATTTTCTTAGAAAATGATATAGCTCGAGTTCGCGGTTTTCCAGAGGATGTTTCCATTACCGAGTCAAAGTATAGTCCATCTACGGCAACTGCTCACAATGGCTTAGAGGGATTTCAAGTTAATTCAAATATTGTCAAAACACAAATTGTGGGTGATTATGACCTACCATCTCTACGTTTTGTTCATAATACAAATAGTGTTGACTCATATAAAAGCAAAGTTTTTCACACCATTCATTACTTACCGGTTCGTCTACAAATAATAGACTCAATTCGCATCGATATAACAGATACGTAAGGGACGTTTCGATCATTCGACAGTGGGACAGTAGTGGTAAAACTACACTTCCGGAAAGCGCCTTTGTAAGCATTTACATTATGTCTTACTATGGACCGCAACCCGTTCAAAGAGGGCATGGTCTCGGAGGAATTTTCAAAGGACTGGCACGAACGTTTATGCCTATTGCAACGAGTGGATTTCTATGAGTAGTGAAAACTGGAGCCTACATTTTGAATGACGTCATATCTGGACACTATAAGTGCTTTCATAACTAATATCAGAAAAGGAGGTAAAACTGTATTGCAAGACACAAAAAAGTACTTTCAGGGTCAAGGACCTGTTTAAAATCAGAAAAGAAAAGTATTAAGTCAGAGAACGAGTGGTGCAAAGCCCACTTTTAAGAAGCAATGCAGAGTGAAAGGTCATATTGCTTCAGATATATACTCTTAAACAAGCTATGACTCAATCTCACCACGAAACTTGCGAATGTATGGACCCCTCACTAGATGTTTTTTCGCCTCCTATGAAACAGATTGGTGTAGCTGACGGCAAATGGATAGAGATCAGACCTATTAATTCAACCGAAAACAGGGGTGCTCTTGAGTTCAAATTGGACAGCAGTGGTGAAGAGTTCACAGATCTTGCGCATTAATTTTTGAAATTAAAAGTTTGGATAAAGATGGATCCCTATTGACTGTAACAGATAAGGTACCTTTTGTCAATAACCCCATATCTTCACTCTTTCGCCAAGTTGATGCATATCTAGGGGAACAATTAATTTTTGCTTCACATGATGCTTATCCTTATCGAGCTATATTCGAAACTCTATTAAACTTCAACTATGACACAATGAAAACTCAACTACAAGCTGGGCGTTTCTACAAAGATGAGGCAGGTCATATGAATGATGCTGATCCTGATGTAACCTCCGATTCATACAACGATATAACAGAACAAAGTTTCACAAGTCTGTGGAGTTGATCGGAAGGCTTCATACAGATCTTTTTAACCAAGAGAGATATCTTTTGAATGGTGTTCACCTAACCATGAAACTTCATCAGTCAAAAGAAGAGTTTGTGTTTCTCTCAAGCATGAAAGATGCTTCTTAAAAACTTCAAATAGATGAGGCTCCAATGCATTTCCGGCGACTAAAACTTGCTGATTTCATGTATAATAAAACTAACAAGCAACTTATCTCTACTAACGCTAAGTATCCAATCTGACAAGTGATACTGCGTGTGTTTACAATACCCCCAAATCAGTACAATCCAAGCATTGATAATTTGTTCGATGGTGCTTTACCCAATCGCATTATCGTGGGAATGGTTAAAAGTTCATCCTTTAATGGCAAATACAAGGAGAACCCTTTCGACTTTCTGCACTTTGATCTTACAAGTATGTGTGCCTATACTGATTCACCAGCCAGTTCCGGCCAAACCTCTTTCCGTGAACTTTGACACTGGAGAGTACATAGAGGCTTACATGACGTTATTCAATGTATTACACAAACTGTTCAAGGACGAGGGTAACTGTATTTCACGAACGGACTACCAATCTGGATATGCACTGTTTGATTTTGATTTTACACCAACGATATGCAATGGCTATGCTTTTGATGTGTCAAAGAGAGGTAATTGGCGATTGCAGTTAGATTTTAAGAAGCCGCTCACAACTACAATAAGTGTCATCGTTTACGCAGAGTTTCAAAACCTGATTGAGATAAACAGTGTGAGAAATATCGTTGCACATTTTACAACTTAAACGGATACCACTGAAATTAAGCAAATTTTGGAGCATGATGCATTTACTGAAAGATATTTCCTGGGAATCTATCCTGCACACGACTTACCACAGCAGATAAGTTAACTGTACCATGTGCTGTGGTTGTAAATTCTGATGACAGTAAAGGTTCAGGGGAACACTGGCTGGCAATGTGGATTTCAGCAAACGGTGCATTAGAATTTTTCGATTCATATGGTATGGGCCAACTTTCTACAATATCAACATATCGCACTTTATTCGTGAAAACTCAAACTCACTGAAGTTTTCAACAACACAGCTTCAGAGCTCTTCTTCAAAGACGTGTGGTTTGTTTATTTGTGCTGTTTTTCATATTTTGGAGAGCACAGAATGTATCATTTGAGAGTATTGGACATATACTGAAACTTGACGATGAAGGTGAAGTTAATGAATTTTATCTGAATGAAATAAACATCTGATCGTTAAAATTATAGTATTTTTGTATTTTCTGTAACCAAACAGAACCTCATCTTTCATTCTCTGCATAAGAATGGTGCATGCCATTTGCCTGCTTACATCCAAGGTTATAACAGTGTTTGATAAGTCTACGATGGATTTGCGCTTTAAAGTACCCTTTTCAACTATATTTTAACAGATTTAGTTCTCCAACTCTTACGCAACTTGGAACTTAATTTTGAAAAGAAGTTTGGACGTATTGCTTGGTGTACTTCAAAGAGATTCTATGGACCTAAGGATAAGGAGTGCCGTACCATTAACATACCATTAACTGAATTTAATGAAGGAATTCCTCCCAAAGAAATGTATTTTGATTCATCGCTGGAAAATCTTATTATATTGGATGACCTTGTAGTCCTATAGTGCCAAGTCTGTTTACAAAAGGTCGTTACAGAAATATTTCGTTCATCTTTTTAACACAAAACCTATTTCAAGCTGGTACATATTCCCAAACGATAAACTTGAACGTTGATTATCTAGTGCTTTTCAAGAAGCCCAGAGACCGATCTCAAGTTACAAACTTAGCAAAGCAAATTTACCCTGGCAATACAAAATTCTCTGTGAATGCTTATCGGGATGCAACGAAAAATGCTCATAGTTATCTCCTGTATAATTCCAGACAAGATACGCCTGAAGATATTCGAGTAAGGACCGGCATATTACCTGGAGATAGCTACTACGTCTATATTCCAAAGTGAGAGAAATATATAGGGTTACTCTTTTAGGCAAGTCATCACTTCTGCGATGGCATCAGGGCAAGCAGCACGTAAAATAAATTTTGGCAATAAGGACAGTAAAAACAAGAAAATTGTCTGCCACTTTCACAAATTAAAGGTACTTGAACACGGTAAGCCTAAGCAGAGAAAGGCTTTTTAACACATGTGTCAGACTCGCTAATTGATTGTATTACAGAAATTATCTACAACTTCTTACAAAACAGAATACTAGTAAGTAAAACCAAAAAAGACTATCTCAAAACACACAAATCAGTTTTGAGGAAAATTGCTAACACTAAGAAAAACCCCACTTTAAAAAAGAAACTATTAGTTCAACGTAGGGGATTTTTGCCAGCTATCCTGGGATCTGTTCTCAGTTTTTAGCAGCTAATATTTTGCCAGCGATTTTGGGAGGAAAATGAGATACTTCAAAAAAATGATGCTTGTTCCAGAAGAAATTACATCCAGAGACCTTCTATTAAAGAGAGGTATTTAACGCAAGATAAGACCGAAAATGCCAAGATCCTAACAGCTTACTCCAAAATGGCTGAATTGTTGACGGACAGCACTACAACCGATGACGAAAAAGCTCGATTATTTACTGAAGCCCTTGCTGAATTCCAAGATTTGAAAAAAGTGAGTGAAAATCCTAGACCTCATGGCATGGCAGGTCAAAATTTAATTGTAAATAATTTGCCGAGTAGTGTCAAAGGAGATGAAATCAAAGCTGAATCTGAAAAGCAACAAACCTCAGTTAAAAAGGAACACTCTGATAACATTGCATGAAAAATTTTGCTAACGCTGCCTCAGTCGTATGTACCGAACGGAAGATTACTAGCTGAACATTTACAATCACATCAACGAGAGATTCGTAGGAATTCATAAGGCGAAGTATTTCATAAAGGAACACTTTTAACGCAATCAAACATAATTGATCTTGTCACTGATGTCGTATGCAAACGAAAAATGAAAGATTTGCCTTATAAAGATACGTTTTCCCAAATTTTAATCGATACAAACACACCTGATGAGTGGATGGCGAAAGGAAATCAATGTCGTATTGCACCAAGGGCCAAAGTTAGAAAGATGGAAGATAAAATGGCTGCTGAATGGATTACGCATACTTAAAGTGATGTGCCTATTCGAGCTGAGGATGGTGGTACATCTAGCAAAAACATGAACACTGGTTTCTATTTGAGCGAAAAAGGTTGAGTGGTTCTTCTGCAATGTCACTCTAAAGTTTGATATTTTTCATTGTTCCTATGATTCTCAATTTTGCTCATCAGTGACGTTATATAAGACCCATTCTAAGGCCTATGGTGTTCCTTAGCAACTGAACATTACAAGGGTTTCTCTTAATGCTAAGAGTAACATATTACACCAATCTTTGACAATAAGCAAAATTAAGATTCACACATCTGTTCAATGAGGAGCAATTTTAACAAGTAAGATGAGATAATTCCACTTTGTCTGACCTTGCGTCATGCATCATTACCGTTGAGAAGCAAAATGGTAGCAAGCCAACATTCTCCAAAACTTTGAAAGCAGATATCTCTGGAACTACAGCAGCTTTTTTCCATGAAATAAAAAGCTACAGTCATGTTTTTGAAGGCTCTATTACCACTTCAAAAATCATTTTAGACCGGTATGTTGCTTTAAGTTAGCCAGCAAATAGCTCAACTTCAATAACTGCTCAAGACTACTACGTAACTAAGAGATTGTTTATAATTCCCTTTCAAATGGCATTCTAATAATTAACACAATACATAAACCAGAACATGACAGGATCACGAGCAATTCTGGATAAAATTGTATAGTAAGCAAGCTATAAACTACTGTGGCATATTCATTGTGTTATCCAGCCTTGATCCAGGCGCAGGATCATGATATAACCAAAAAATTACAGGAATTCTAGGGAGACAAAATTATGCAGCTAAAGTACTAACACGTTCTGAAAAATTTACACCTGGAAGAAACACTCTCATCACTGCATTTTCACCACGAGCAGACCCAAAGGTTTAGGTGCCAGGCATGGAAAAACGAGCTGAAGCCGACAGCATTATGAGCTAGAATTTATGCTCGCATTTCTAAACCTACGTTCTTCTGTGAAACTCAGTGCAGCCATTGCTGCAAAGGAGAACAAAATAGGACAAAGTGCATTGTCCTTGAATTCATGCCAATTTACTTATAATCTGATTTAACTACACCTTTGCTTCAGTACTTGATAGTGATAATCACTTGTTGATTATATTCTCATTATTGGTCCATCAGAACCATTCCTGCC
>JAOBRC010704672.1:0-10430 GCA_027575255.1 Scolionema suvaense | reverse complement strand
AATTTTGAAGTGCCATATTTCAAAAACCGCTTGAGATTTGGGCGTAAAATTTTCAGGATCTTCATAACTTGTCAAAAACTACATTCTGACAAAGATTCAGTAAATTCTGAAACGGTGCATGTTGGATGGCACCATATTTTGCACCGTTTGGCATGGAATGACCCAGCAAAAATCTGACCACGAAAATTAATCCCACAAAAATTTTTTCCCTTCAAGTATTTTTTCCACACCCAGTTATTTTGCACAATATTGAGGTATGCAACACATAGAGGATGAGTGCGTAAGTGTTACCTTATTAAGGGGATTTTTGTTGCATGGATTAATTTTTGTAAATTTTGTGAATTTATACCAAATTCCCAAAATTAAATCTGTGCAAAATTTATCTAAATGAAGTTCCAAGCTGCTCAGGTGGAAACGCAAGTAATTCTGCGATCATTAACCAATAAGAATGTGCTCGGGCTTGTTCTCTTTCTCACTGTACATGTTGGTAACTGCTTTCTTTTCTGTTATTGATGGATATTCACCAAATTACTTCCACAGATTTTCTATGCAAATCCCTGATTTGCAAAATAAATCCACGCAAAATGGCCCAAAAATTGGACTCACCAAATAAATCCACGGAAAAATATATCCCCTTAAAGGACAGTTTTCAACCCCAGAACCTTACACACCCGATTTTGCTCCATGTTACGGGATATATGAGGAGCACTATGATGTAAATAGCATCTAACAGTTGCTGGCGGGTGTACCTGTTTCCAAAGATCTCGTCTTGAGTGCTGTAAATTGAGCTGCACTTTCGTAAAAGTGATTTCGGTGATTTGTGCACAATGTTTCTCAAGACCCTTGACTGTATATATATACCTCCGGTTGATCGATAAATATGGTTTGATCATTCTGATTAAAAGTTCTGTGTATGAGTGATTGTTTGACTTGCAAAGTCTCGCTAGCTGAAGTCAAACCCAAATATGTCCGAGCTGAGAGTTGAGAGAGAGAAGCTCGACTTGATACCTTCGTATCTGTTAATGATGTTATTGCACTCTCAAACACGCATGATTATATCAGATGCGCCATCTGTCACCAAATATTTCAGGGGGGTCACAACTCATACCGATAACATCTGACGGAGAGTTCTTTGACGGAAATTTTATCTAAGTAAACCCCCGCCAAAAAAATGCTCTTGGCAAGAGCTTAATGACCGCCGCTGTGTTTACGTTATGTCTATGCTCAAGCGTGAAAGTTAGACAACAGTGCTCTGTACTAGAGGGAATTTTACTGGTCGCTTTATTCAGTACTGGTGCCCAGATTACCAGTCAAAATATGGCCGCATAATGCGGCAGAGCAATGCATTCTATTTTTGGCAACACGAGAGCATGAAGTCGTCGCGCTCTGCGCTCCCTGGTCACTGTATTGAGCGTACATTGGCTGTGAGAGAAAAGCGATGATTTGTTTCAAGTCAAGTGATTGCGGAATTTTTTTATGAATTAGATCTATTCATGTTTGCATTTCCTGGCTACTGGTAAAAGAATTTTGCCACTCGTTTATGTATACATCTTGTATGACAGATTTCTAAATTGTCACTGGCATAGTCTATAAACTTATCAACATCTGTTTGGGTACTTGTTATAGGTCATTTGCCTTTCAGGCAATCAGATTGCTGCATTCTACACAAGGGCATGAACCTAAAATACATGCCTCAATACCTTCAAAGAAATTCAATTTGTGCTTTGTTTAAAAGATGTCAGACTGGGGTCAAGATTATTTCAAATTGTAACAAAACAAGAAAACAATGTCTCCTGCTTTTCTTTACAACTAAAGTTCTGATTGTTAGCGTCCCCGCTCAACAGGTGCGAACACCTGAGAAGCCCTGTTAGTGTCAGTGCTCGAGGCAACTTTTTCTGATCTCACTCCTGCTCAGACACTTGTAGCTGTATATACCATGAGTAAAAGCAGTGTTTGTGCTATTTTTCATGTTCGTACATTGTGTGTAGTCCCTCATACTAGGCCCTTCGTAACTGTCGAGAATTTGCACCTTGTCTCACCCGTACTTCAATTGCAATGTTAATTATCTTGGAGCAAAGTGTGGAATCCTAGTATGGGTTCAGAACTGCTGAGGTTCTGCTTGGGCATCTAGTAAGGCTTACGAAGCGACCTGATAGAAAAACTCAAAACTGAATGTTGCATATTGTAGATTAGGTCCCTGCTCTTCTCTTCACTATCACTCAGTGCTAGGTTTTTAGTGAAACCCTACACGCCTTGGCCTTTAGGGATTTCGTGCTTACCACCAGTAAGGGATGGGATTTGAACTTTGAACCTTGTGTGCACAAAGCAACTACGCTACCCGTTTCAGACACTTGTAGCTGTACCATGAGAAAAGGCAGTTTTTATGCTATTTTTCATGGTCCTAAATTGTGTGTAGCATTAAAGGTAGCTTCAACATGTATGCACTGAATAGTGATGACATGCATCAGGAAAAAACGTGTCAGTGAAAAAAACAAAACAAAAAGGCTGACCTTGATCGCCAGAACCTCGCAATGACTAGAAAAATTGCTAGAACAATACCAGAAACGAATGATGATTCAGATAAAACAGGTTTTTTCAATTTTATTCCTCACCACATGCACCATTTATGGAATGCCTACTTTTTCTTCCCAAATGGCATGTCATGAGATGCACCGTACAGCATTATAGAGAATGGCAGGCGATTGTAGAGGCGTGCGCGAGCGAGTGATCACCTCTCATTGATAAGACTGGTGTTCATCCCTTCATCTGCAGTCAGAGTCCAGGCCCTATTCTAGAATTTGAAGGCATTGTCCAAAATGGGGAGAAAAGGGCAGAAAAATAAGTCATATTTTCTCCAAAACACAATTGAAATGAGCTTTAATTAGATGATCAAAAAGGGCACTTTCCATTGAATTCTCGGAAGAGCAGTGTTCGATATGAGGATGCTTTTTCTCTCTAAAATAGGGCCTGGAGTCACAAGTCCTGATGCACATGTTGCTCTCTGGGTTCAGTTTGATCTTCTCTTACAGGCTATGTTTGAATCTTCTAGTTCACATTCTGTACTGCTATAAGTCTTATTTGCATCATTTTTTAGTGAAAATCTCTTCTAACCATTGCAACCGAGAGTGAAAGTTTTGTAAATTGTTCATGGATCATGCCAAGGCTCTTGTTGTACTTTCTGTACGGAGAACCATACGTGTAAATGAACTGACAGTGATTTCTATGTTGCGTCCCCCTGAGGAACGGTCTCACTTCTCAAAGTTTTTTACATCTCCTCTTTCATGGTCCATGGTGCTCAAATGTTTTGTGAGTACTTCATCCCTTTGTACCTATATGTCACCCTCAAATCTTGACTACGTATTTGCTAGCCTGATGCACCTGCTTGCTTGGTCTTTTTCCTTTGGCCACCAATGTCATTAACAAAGAGCTTGGATATTAAGCCGCTAGTTTCATAGGAGATAATGGAATGTGAATTAGTCTGTCAAAACGAGGCAGGCAGGAAGATTTAAATTTGTGCTCACGTGGTAAGCAGGTGGTATATACTGTATATACACTTAACTAAATAAGGCAAGACTGCTCTATTGAATTTGACTCGGAAGCAATTTGGATGCATCTTGTAATGTTGTGGAATTCAATTTACTTGCCACTGTAGACAGTCCAGGGTAGAAACTTTTTCTCAAAGAGTTTGTGCTCAGGCTAGGTATTTGCTGGAAGTCTGTCACTAGCAAAGTTACGTGACAGGTGTTCGTAACACAATGCAATTGAAGTTAATATTTGGAAGCATTGTTATTTTTTGACCATTTATCCTGATTCTTGGGAAAGGTGCCGCCTATGACTTTGTTAAGTGTATGTTATGGCTAATCAAATTTGACTGTCTGATCCATCTATAAAGCTAACTGCCTGTTAAAAGGGGAGAAATGCTGAGTACTTAGACAGCTTACTGAACTAATATGCTCTCATTTTCTCATTTGTGCTGCGTTTGTTTTACTTATTGCTAAGCAGGAATGTTCGGGTTTCATGCTCATTGACAACTAAATTTTTGTGATAACATGATATTTCAAAAGCATAAAATTGTTATTTGTAGGCTTCTTACACCTGTTGCTTTTGATTCCTTTGAATTGAGATGACTATTGTTACTGAATACTGAGGGGAAAGTTGTTGAAGGAGTGCTGTTTTCTTTTTATTTAGCCTCTCTGTATAGTTTTTTCCTGTGCCATTCGTTGTTAATTGATAAGCACTAACTGTTCTCCAATATTTATATTCTTTTAGACGCAGGAATATGCTATGATAATGTCTTTGTGAACTGTATATCCGGAGAACACATTTTTGCAGTTTGTAGATCATGGTACATAGGAAATATACTTGGTGTTTTGTGCTTTTTTTATCCTCTAGAGGAACTGAATCTAGTATGACCTTATTTACTGTTTAGTTGTGCATTCACTGGTGGTGATCATTGCCAATGACAGGCATTACTCTGACTATGTCTGACCAAAAAGAAAGTGTGTGAAAAAAGTTAGCTGTTCACCTGCTTATTAATCACCTGATCACATGAACAAACTCTCAGGGCGACCATTATTATCTAGCAAACAACACGGGGAAATCCCTGACAGACCATCTCCATGGATTAATGATGTTCTAGGTGCAGTACCAGAGGATTATCGTACTGTTTTTATTGATTAGCTTAGCAAGATAGCTTGATGAAACATGCATTCCAGTGATTATTGCCTGGTAGCATTTGTTTAGGCTATGATTCAAGTTGAAAACATGTTTGATGTTGCAAGCCCGCAGGTTTAGGTTCATAATACTGCTGTTTCTCATTGTGAAATAAACATGTGTGTGATGACGGTATAATGTGTTTTAGGTTTTGAAGGTTTTGAGGTATGAACTCGTAAACTGTTTCACTAAGAATGCACCATTCATGCTTCCTCCTGCATGATTGAAGTGACTATGATAAACTGTATTGTAATTTCTTGATGAGCTACATGCGATGTGTTACGAAACTCTTACCTGAGTGATATAAATTATCCTACAGGAAACAGGGTTCCAATATCAGTTGCTGTCCTTATGAAAATCAGCTGAGAAATGCCCTTCTTTGCTTAAGCGTTTTGGAGGAAACGCATCTCAAAAATCTGCCCTTTCGTCCCCTTGAAACCTAGAATAGGTCCTGCATTCTGCCTTGTAGAAAATATTTCCTTGCTCCTACATACATTTCTTTGTATTTGGTGTACTCACTCTGGCCATCTGCACTATTTTCTGCCCAGGTTTTATTGGTGAGCAGTTCTCGCCACCCTGACAGATGGGTAGTACCTGCGGGTTGTATTGAGCAAGGGGAAGAAGCAAAGACTGCTGCTATCAGGGAAGTTCTTGAAGAGGTGAGGATATTATTGATGTCTGGATTCAAATCTTAAATTGATACTGAAATTCACTGTCTGCTCCCGATTATGGAATAGAATTAGATCATATTAGGCAAGCCTTCTTTCAAGGTATTTGTGTATGTGAAAGTTTACATTGACTGTCTCGATCCATCTTAGTGATGTCACATTACATTATGTGGTGAAAGTAGTACCTATAACTTGCTATGGCAGGGGTGAGACAGAATGTTTCCTGGTTTTTATCAGAGTTATTTGCCTTGGGCCTGGGAAAATCTTGCTTTATGTTCTGGTTATGTTTGGCTTTTAGATATTTGAGTTCATTTCCTCTGCCAAAAGGTGAACCTCTTTCAGGCAGGATACTGATATGGTTTTGGCAATGTATAACAACAGAATTCCCCAAACACCGTCCAGACTTCTTATCTTTTCTGTTTATCTAGATTTTTATTATCTAAGATATAATTTGTCCCCTATGGAAGCTTGTTTCAGGGAGTTTAGGAATAGAGAATATTGTAAGAGCAATCATATAATTCAAACAACTTTTATTTGAATGCTTTACTCAATGCCTTTGTTGGAGAACATCCAGAATTGCAAACTGTTACTTAACGTTTTCTTTTCCCTCGTAATTCTCTGGATCGGTTTAGAGTAGGAATATGGTGATAGATGAAGGGATTATTGTTCAGTCCTGTCAGCTGTGCAAGTCATGTTCCCATAATTTTGCATAATGGTGTGCACAGTCTTTCACGGCCTTAAGCTTCGGATTTGTCTGGAACTTGGCTCTCATCAGGGGTGGTCTGTTTCAACATTTATGTCAAGTGTTGCACATATGTGACAGAAATGCCTGGCATATATGTGAAATATTTGAGAAGTTATGCTTGACAGAAATAGTAGAAAGAATATCTTTGTGGAATACGTGGTAACAAGGGGCATTCTTTTTTATGTCCTTTGCATAGTTCATGCTATTAACTCTCGTCAAACATTGTAGGAGGGTGTAGAGGCGAGGGAGATTGATCGCTCTCCTCTCATTTCAAAGCCTGTATATATGTTCGTAGTATTAAAATGTATATTGTCCTATTTACACTCCCCTCCAGGCTGGTGTGCGAGGTCGAGTCAGTCACTTTCTTGGACTCTTTCAGGTATCAGTTTTTGTTAGATCTTTGCCTTCTCATTCGCATTTGTCTGTGTTTGTGTTGAATGTGTTTTTTGTGTGTTTAATACTGGAGCATTCTCTCGCTGACAGAGACTGTTATATAACATATATAACTACACAGATTTTTTTATGTTTGCTGTGGCCTGCAAAATTTTATGCAAAGAATTAATTTCATCTCTGGTATGAAACCTTCACCATGATTAAGTTTTATTCTTGACCTAGAATACCTTTATCTTTCTTGCTATCGGTGAACATTTAGGCTGACAGTTTTCAGTGACACTGAACCATCTGAGCTTGTATGCTATGTTCATGTTGATGGCTTGACTGGAATTAGGATGGAAATCCCCACGGATTGTGTAACTTTAGCTCTGGTAAATCTTTGCTTATTGCCCCATCTGATTGATGGTGTTGAGCTTTCTGGTCCTGCCATGTTCAGCTTAACCCACCAAGAGCTAAGTCAATATTTTGTAAGACAAGATAACCAAAAAGCCTTCTTTGTCTTGTATTGTTGGAATTGTTGTAATGTGCTCTATGTAGGTTTATAGAGGTATATGTAGGTTTGTATTCCCTGTATTTTTGGATGACTCACTTTCATGTTTGTTGGTTGTTGTTCACCTTAAATGTGCAGCTGAAATTATACCCTGTTTGAATCAATTTAGCAACTTATCAGTATACAGATTGTTGAAGTTTGCTTAAGTCTGAGCGCCGCTCTATGCAGTGATGGTATTGTAAGACTTAATTTTGCCTTTGGCAAGGGATGAATTGTTGAGCATGAAGCCTGAATTAACAAAGGATACCTTGTTTCAAGATCTTTGCTCAACAAAAAAGATTTTCATTCGCTACAAACATTACAGCAACGATTTGCTCCTGCACTGTTTTCTCCTGTCAAGGCATTAAGGCTTTATCTGTTATGATTGCGAAAAGCTTTACTGTTCAAAGTAGCCATTGCTGGAAATGGTGCTGCTCTATGAATGCAGCGCATACAGCTATCATCTTTGCAATCTGAAACTTTACCAAAGTGTGTATGTTTTTTTTTTCCAATCACGGTTTTCACTTGGAAAGTGCAGAAATCCCAATTGATGATAATCTCTGGCAACGAATGGAGCAAAGAAATTGTTTATCAACTTTCCACATCTTATAAAGCTTAATTTATTCTACAAACTGTGCTGAGCTATGTATTATTAATAATTTGAAAATGACAAGATGTGCTAAAACCCATCCATCATTTGGACATTGTTATATTCGCGGAGCAGGCTGCAAGAAAGTTTCAACCTCTCACACATTATTTGCAGATTTTCTAGCTTACTGCCATAGCTAAGACAGATTTAGTCCTGATAAAACGTAACCCTACCTTGTTTGCCTAACCCTTAAACAGATGTTTTGAAACTTTAAAGGCCCTAGTGCTTTTAGTTGGGAAAAATATGAAGATTTTAAATTCTGCCTAGAATATTGGAGATCTGTTTTAGGAAACTTAACTCAATGTACTTTTGTATGTCTCTGCCAAGCTTTTGTTTCTTGCTTCAATGTTTTGAACCAGGAGGGGGGGGGGGGGGGTTATTTTACATCCCCTAAACCATCTAAACTATCTAACATAGGCCAACAAGAGTAGAGTTTAGGCGGGGACAGGATAGGTAAGACGGTATTTAGGAAGAGTTGGTAAGTGCTTTTGATGCACTTTGATGCATGTATTGTACTTGTTTTATATGGGTTGTTCTTTAGAATGACGTGGCTTGTACCAGAACATACATTTATTCACTTGTGGTTACTGAAGAAATTGACCTGAATTGCATTCCGGTCACAGATAGTGGTAAGTGACTTCCGTCTTCTCTTCCAACTGTAAAGCTCCTCTGAATGTACTAAGTGTTCTATCTTGTACAGCCCTGGTTGTAATGTTTCTTTGTTATTCCAGGCCTGTGGTGTGTTCTGTTACAAGTCAGTCATTCAATAGATGGCGTTCTTATCGACTCTTTAAGGCGTTCGGTGGTTTTCATTTTCTGCTCACATATCTCTGTTTTGCTTATCAGTTCAGTCATCACCTTGTCATTTTAAGAAGAATGTTTATGGGAGTGTGTTACGTATGTGTTCTGCTTGATTTCTTGTAGAAAATATTCATTGTTCTTAATTTCTTGCAGAAGAAAAGAAAGAACGCAAATGGTTTCCTATGGAAGAAGCCTCGAGACTTCTAACACATCGACCTGTTCAGCAAACTTATATCACCACAGCTATGCAGAAAAGGACTCGATCAGCTTCTAATCAATTACTTCATACGAAAACATTACTAAGGCAAAATGCGTCTAATGTTGGTAGCAACGTGCCATCTCTACGACCAGGAAAAAATGGGAGGTGACAATTGCATTCCCGTACATTTATAAATCTAGCAATTTTTATCCCCACATCAGTTATCCTCCAGTTGTTCCACAAGAGGAAGAAGAAGCCTTTGCGCGAAGCCTGGTCTCAGAACGAAAATTTGGAAATCTGAAGCCATTTATAACCCGCTGTGAATATTTTTCCCCATCATAGATTCTGTTGTTAGAAAATGGCTCCCTTTTCCTGACCTTGGTAGAAAGGCTGGTATTTAATTTTTAGAAGTTACAGCGGAAGTGAGTGTATTCGGTACATTCGATCATTATTTTTCGTTGAGTTTCGTTGAAGTGTTATTTTCTTTAGGTCCTTGTCTTGTGAAGCGTAAATTATTGTTAGATTTTTTGCATGCTTTGTTGTTATTTTTTTCCTTTTATATTTTTGTCTGCAGGGTTTATGTTTATGAGAACGATTTCCTTCTTGTAGATATTATCTCGAAAATTAAAGTATTACACGTGCCTACTTTTGTCAGTTCGCACAGTATTCATTTTCTGCTAGTCTTTTTTCAGCAGTAAAGTTTAGTATACTTATAGCAATGTGTTCCTGCTCGGAATTAGCCAAAAAAAAAAGCACAAATTGGCTTAATTTTTGCAGAAATGTGGATATGTGATAAAGGCGGAAGCCGGCATAACCTATAATTTTGGAGCCCCGTGTGTTGTGTATTGTATACGCTTGTGGGATATCGCTGAGCATTTTGTTTTACTCCTATAACATCCTATTTCTTGGTTATTGGTTTCATTTTTTTATTTATATTTTTTGCCTTTGCAGTATGAAATAGTTCTGATAAGTATCGAGTTTTTCTTTTGATGTTAGATTTAAACGTGTAGAGTTGGATTAATGTTATGGTAATATTATTGTGCCCAGCTTATTGCTTTTTAGATACCCCTGAATGCGTTTGAAAAAATACGCGAACAAAAGAATCATGTTATTTTTGGCTCATTGAAATGCCAACACGTGTGGCTGAGATTAGTTCTAACAGGGACTGTCCCTAGAAGATAGCGCTGAGAATATGACTTTCGTGGGTTATCTAGGGAAGTGTAGCTGTCACCAAATATGAATTACTTCTCCCATCTGAAGCATTCTTAGTTTATTGATCACCCGTAAGTCATTGTCGAATCTAGTTCTTTACATAGGCAACGAGCATGAAAAGCACATTAAGAGCAACAATTTGGTCGATTTAATTTGGGTTAATGTAAAAGAAACCAATGTAAATGTCCCTGTAGGAATAAACGCAGTTTATAGCCCAAAAATAAAGGAGCACCTAAGAAACATTATCAGCCTTTTACTGTTAGAGAGTTTGAAAAGCGAAGAAAGTACAGCATACGACTAATTTAGCAAGCAATTTCACTGACTATAAATATTTTCAAAGAATAATTGGTAGAAGGGGAAATCTAACTAGAGGCTGAAAAATTACCGAGTTCTGAGCTTGTCCTGTCTTACCTTTTTCTGACTACATAGCAGGGAGGAACCGAGAGCTAAGTATGAGAGAGGTATTTTGCTGTTGTTGATAGGAATTATAGATTGCTTTTATATTTATATGATGTTATATT
>JAOBRC010704561.1:0-10430 GCA_027575255.1 Scolionema suvaense | reverse complement strand
TTTTTTGCAACTTGGGAAGTCCATCCCCCTTCTTAAAGCGGGGGGGGGGTTCACGCTATTCTACACCCGCTATTCTGGGTATTAACCACCCTTTCTATAGTACTGTATTCGTCAGCTTACTCCTATTTGTGAGTGAAAAATTCTTGCGAAATATTTCTGCGAAATTTCGCATATTTCAGTAAGCTGTATCGTACTAAGTCATGCTTTCTAGATCAATTATTCAGCTCGATTCTTTCCCCTACGGAACAATATATTAAACAGCACATGGTTGCTACCCAAAACTGCATGTATAAGTTTGTATTGAGTTTGAAAATTACCTTATGACTATTAGTAATCACACTGTAAGCAAAAAACAAAAGTGGAATTATGCCACTGTATTACCTGATTAAAATTCCGCTATAGTTTCTTGAAGAAATCAAGTTTTGTTTCCGTTTCCGTTTTTCGTTTCTTGTCTTACTTTAGCCTGCCAGTGTGACTTTCTGTTCATAGCAATTTGTTCTTTAGCCGTAGAACAGCAACTAAGAATTGAAGCTTTTCGTTTTATCAGCAGTGCTGATGGTTTGCAATTCAGGAAAATGTACTCAGGATTTTTGGTCTTAGCAATTTGCAGCAGTTCTGTGTACTTTCACGGGCGCGTTGCCAGCATGTGAAAAGTTCTGTAAATGCTCTTAATGACTCTTTACTTAACTTTTGTATAGTTTGCTGTGTGTGGAAAGCGTTGCTTTGACTTGTGTAAATCTTCTGTGCTATATTGTCGGAGCCCTCAGTTTTGTTTTGTTTGACAGATAGAACTCTGTGCGTTTATAAGCAGTCATCACCATTAAGAAGCTTGCAAAGTTTGATACTGCTGTCCTATTATGTGGGATAGTTGTCTATTAAGTACTGAAAATCTTTCCTTGGGGATTGATGGTTTTGGTTTAGCCTGTTCACATTTCATTAACGTCGCAATGTTCGCTTACTTGGTTAGCCAGTTAGCACTGGTGCCTGTACAGTCTGTTTTGATTATTTCACATTACTGAAAGTCAGGCAAAAACCATCCTCCAAGAAAGTGTATCTACAAATAAACATGCTGCGTCTGAACTTTATTCTATGGGAATTGGTGGTAATTATGATTTTACCAGAGAGATATGCCACATAGTGAATACTTAATTAGAGTGTCTGCTTATGCATATGACGTAGGTCTGTGCATGAACTTGGCGACTGTGATCAGACTTTGTGAGAAAGGACAAGTTTCAAGCAGAGTAAAAGGGAGCAGGCAGTGAGGATCTTGGCCTATTAGCGTACTTGCGAGTGGTTATTGCTATATAAAATTTTGCATGCTTTTGTATTGTGATTATACAAGGCAATACAAAATGAAAATGTTTGTATCAAGTGAAATTTGCAACTGTTTGTCCATGAATTGTTGCCAAACTCCTTGACTGTCATCTTGTAGAAACCCCCTCCCTCTCCTAACTATGAAAAGTAACTAGTTTCTGTCAAGTCTTGCTGAGCTTAATTTAATACATCCACTGAATCCATCTGCTCCCTGAGTGATTTCAGACCCTTGCACGCAGTCATCTGCTCAACCTAGGTAATTCGAATCATTGACCGTTATTTTATTTGGGGTCAGATGACCCCCACATTCTATTAGGGTGGGGGGCAGGTAAATTTACCCCCATTTTAGAAACTGAAAAACTAATTGTAAAAGCACAAACAATGTATAAGATGTTAGCTTAGTTTATGTACTTCAGAAAAATGCTAAAAATTTATTTTTCACGTAACCAGGTTGACTGACGTCAGCATTTTTCTGATGACCTCATCTGATTTTTATGATTTTCTGTAAATGTCAATATCTCTGGAACTACTCATTGGATGAAGCTTGTTGACCGCTCATTTTGCTTAGATCAATACGTGGAATTCAGAGACTGCAACAAAAAGTACTTCTCATGCATAATTAATGATTCTTATCTAATTTGTTATGTAAAAATCTTTAAAATGATGTCACATGACATCACAATGCTCAATTGCCCCGAAAATGACGGAGAATATTCCTGTCACCAATATTTAGCTTATGTCCAAGTTTGAATACAATTGCTATACTAGAACAGAAGTTATACAGAATTTCATTTTGGAGTGTTTTCTATAGGAAACATTGGGAGATTTCCGTATACCTTCCACTAAAACCTCATAATTTTTGTCAACCTGATCACACCATCATGAAATTTTGCCAATGTTGACTATTACTAGTGACTACTTTGCGTTTTGGTGATGAGCGCCCCGGCTTGAATGAGCGCCCCATCTGAAAGGTAGAAAATTAAATGAGCACCCCAGCGCTCATTCAGATAGTTACGGTAGTTTCATGAATGCCATTGGAAGAGAAAGACATAATGCTTGTCCAGGAGGGTGTTTTCTGACATGGAGGTCAGTAATTGAAGTCAGATATTTACATTCCTTTGATTCAAGCATTTTTAACAAATTGTGTGAACACAAGCTTGAATGTGAGCCTTGATATAAAGTGAGTTATCTCAAAAGTTCTAGTGATAGCAAGTTATTTTTTTTTATTCAGGCGATTGAAAACAATTTGTTCCGAGCTCCTATTTACCAGCACCGGATGAGACCAACTGATTTTTTGATGATCAAAATTCCTTCTGGGTATGTATCTACGCATGTTATTGATTACTTCCATATAATTTATACGGTGCTGTTGATAGGTCTTTATAGATTCGGTACTTGCAAATCTTCAAGGAGAAGAGTCTTCTGTATTTTTCCCAAGCTCCGGATTTTTTAGTCACCCTTCAAATTTCTGGATCTCCAGAGCACTACTGGTTTTTTGTTGGAGCTTCTTCTATGCAACCAAACGCAATCGCAGTATTTGGGTACTGCTTTTAATTTAATTATTGGTACTGTTGGGCATCAGTTGGTTTATAGTCAGTAATGCTGTGGTTTATTGTCATGTGCTTATGCATATATAGTAAATATTGAGGTTATTTACAGCCATTGTGTGCGTAAAATTTTGAGTCTGCCCTGCCCTGAAATCGTTGAGAGAGTTCACAGTGCCTTCTTAATGCCTGTTTTATACGATGGAAAGAACCCAGTCATGCCGGACAAAAATGACAGGTGTGAGTCCAATGGAACCAGAACACGATGTATGGAACACCTAGCTCGACTTGGTACGATAAACCACGATGTATGAAATCAAATGTCAAACTTCAGTCACACCCACGATATGTTTTATATTGTCATAGGAGAGGAGAGTGTATGGTCCTGGGGGCACCAAAATATGAATAACTCATGCATACACTAATCATGTTTCACTAGGGCTATTCATGTTGGAATATCTTCTGAATAAATAAGTATAAACCAGTGGGCACACCAATAATTAAGTGTGATATCCAATGTGATAAAATCGTTAATCACTCAATTTGTCCCTAATTTTCAAATTGTGGCTCCCAATTGTTCCACAATGATACCTGACCACACCCATTCATGAAAAATTAGATGTTTTCGTAATTTTTCCTGCCGATATCAGATATTCAAAGATATTCACGAGCTAGGGGAGCTCGAGGGCAGCTTTACGGTACCTTTGAAGATATTCATGTCAGGCAACTGTACTGGAAACTGGAATGTGTGCCGGGCGCACTGACTAGTGATTTACATCACTACCTCTTTTGTCGCAGAAACAATACATGTGTAATCAACATAGCGCTATGTAGGAGATATTCAAGTTTTGCCGCGGCCTATGTTGTAGAGACTGATCTATTCTAAACCTTTCGACTTTTAAAAATCAAGAAAAAACAACGTCCTGAAAACTTACAACTGTTTGGGGCTGGTTTAGTGCCATCTGAAGAGTGAGTTTGATATTTGAGTTTGGCAGCCATCGCATTGTTTATATCAGCCGCAAATTCGGCGCCGCACCCTGTCGAACTGAGATAACGATCAGGAGTGCTGGTATAGATATCCACTAATTTGAAAGCTGCTTAATTCCAACTTTTGCTGTTTTGAACAAGTATTCAATTCAAGTCCCTTGAGTTTGGTTATGAAAGTCTTACATCACATGCTGCTTAATTTGAAGCCCGCTAATTTGAACTTTCAGCAATTCGAACGATTTTATCTATCCCTGGATGAAATTTAGCTCGTTAATTTGAACTTTGGCTGCAAAAGGGACAATTCAAAACCTATCATAGCAATTGGAATATGAAGAATGTCCATGTGAAGAACACATGTCCCGGGGAATGTCCATGATATTATTTGGATGTGAGACAAAGGAATTGATGGTAATCTCAACCCACCTCGGGAGCTGGGTTAGGAACAGAGCATTCTTGGTTATCCAATCAGGGCACACGTAGCCGATTCATATGTTATCTCCCTCGATTATATGGTTGCAGGATTTCAATTGTGCCACGATCATGCGGCAGCACCCTATTCATTTACATCATGAATCCTGAGGAAGCAAGTGAACGCATTGCCCTCCATTTCGAATCAGTATTCGCAACTTGTTGATCAGCATATCAAGGTTAAACTAACCTTGCGGTATTGCAAATAGAGGCTTCCGTGTGAAGCCAGCCTATGTATGGCATCTTATTCTCCAAGACATTTTTTGCGGAAGAAAGTCCATTTCATACCTCTGATGAGGCTGACTAAATTGATGAAATGGTGACTAGGAAAACAACTTAATATGGCAGCTTAATTTTCCTATCTTTGGAATAGGAAGGCGTTTGTATTTCATAGTGATGTGCAATAAAAGTAATATTTTAATGATGCTAAAATTGTGTGTTCTGCATACTAAACTAGAACAGAACTTATGGGAATGATGTGAAAATGGGACAACTAGAACTAATTATGCTTTATTTCATTTTTACCCTATCTGATGAATTCTATAAGTGGGTTGCCTTTGTCCCCTAACCCCTGACCTCCCAGATATGACTTATCATAGCTTATCAAAGCTTGTTTTTGACTCTCGAAGAATTTATCAATAATTTTGTATTCTTTGGTTCAAGAGATCATGTCATTTGTGGGTCAAGTATCATAATCAGAACTTATAAAAACCTTAAATTATTTCTGAAATTATCTCCGGACTCCTGCTTTATCGGAAGAGCCCTATAGAACAAGTCTGTCTATCCTTCTGTTTCTTCGTCCTTTTGTCCTTGGGCACATCACATGCTTTTCCTGGATAGGCGATCAATGGATTCTTTCAGATTTGACATGTAGGTCAATATCAGTAATTAAAACAAAATGATAAAGCCAGATTTCTGAAAAAAGAATTGTTTGAATTGCATGTGGGAATTTACGCGTATAAAATGGTAATTTTTAGGGCTTTTTCAAAATAGTTGAAAAAAAATATTCATTACCTTTCTGTAGTGTGAGACTTCAGGGGTATAATATGAACGTAAACTTCGCCATGAAATAGCTGTAAACTCAAACAAACAACACCATGTAAAAACAGTCATCCTCAGGTGCAGGTAGCATACAAATCCCCAGTAGAATATTTATTCTTTCTAACTAGTGGTGATAAAATATACTTGCTCTATGATTCTCAGCTCATCAAAACAGTTTCAGTGCAGTAAAATGCTTTGCAAAAAATGAGATCAGATAACAAAAATATTAAAAGGCACTCAGCGTTTTATTGCCACTGAAAGTGTTTTGATGAGCTGAGCAATCATTTAATAGGTTTCTGAAGAGCAAGTATATTTTATCGCCACTAGTTAGAAAGTATTGTCTTACTGGAGATTTGTATGCTACTGCATTGCACCTGAGGATGACTGTGTAGTCGAAAAGCTTTGTGCTGTTTTTACATGGTGTTATTTGTTTGAGTTTACTGTTAGGGCTACAGTAGTTGGTGGATTTTGCATAGTTTGGGAGATGTTGTGAACTTCACATTTATTTTATTGGCATCATCACAGGCATGCTGAAGTCAGCACTTGTGATCACAGAACAGTTGCCCTAATGGCTGAGGCACCGAAAACTTTCAAATTTGAGTTTCAGGCAACCAGAATTCTTTACTGGAACTTCATTACTTCTTTCTGCTCTTAATAAATGGGAATACATACAATCGACACCACTCTTTATTCTCACAAGAGCACAGAGGCAAGTGGCACCCATAGATACCATAAAGAATCCCAAATTCACATTCAGATGCTTCTGGCTCCGCAGTCGGGCACTCATATTTCTGGCTCCCGAAATCTGGTCACCAGGTTGCTTAAAAGGTACCCGCTGGAAAATGTTATGTTGCACCACTTAGCAAATTTGATTTTTGTTTCATTTGTGAATGTTCCTATTGTTGGTTTCCTCCTCAGGATGGAAAGGGATAAAAATGCCTTTCATTCAAAATATGGGCAGAAAATAGAGTTTTGCGCATGGAAGTTGTCACCAGTGAATATTCTATTACTGCACAAGGAGGGCATCATAGCGTGGGTATAATCTAGATTTAGTAAATTAAGAAAGGCTTCATGAATCATGTTGATTTCAGCTGGTGTGTGATATTCTCTGTTCTAGGTATTATGTGCGTCATGTGAAAGATGTCTTTGCTGTTGGACAACTGTGTCCCAAAGTCGAAGTGCCAGGTCCCAATTCAAAGAGAGCCAATAACCATATACGAGACTTTCTGCAGGTACAGTTTGTTTTATGATGCTATCTCATTGCCATCACACAGCAAGTTTAATTGTGAGTGGCATCATAACTTTCTCGATAACTATTCTAATCTTGGTGTAAACTACGTGTTGAACGTCTTGGAGAAGTTTGATTTTTAGGTGCACCAGACTGCCATAACAAAAAGTGATCAAGTTTAAGGATACTGCAAAGGCTCAGATAGTGTTCAATTCAAGAGCATGTAATTTGATCCAGCACTGATCCTGTCACTCTATAGCACCTGATGATGACATTCAGTCGAAAAGCTTTGTGCTGAGAAAAACTGTGTTTTATATTGTTGATATGTTTGATCCAGCAAAGTTTCCAAGAAGTCTGATGATGATCAATGCATCCACATCATGCAGTTTTTGAGATAAATTGTCGCCTGCTGCTGCCTGTAAACAAAAGAAATTATATGAAATCTTGGTCATAGGTCTTTGTTAAGCTCTAAGTCCTCCTGTGCTCAATATTTTTTCACCAAACCAACTTTAGGTGAAACATGCATACCTCCAATGTGGTATCAGCATTTTTCGAGATTTATTTCCGATTAGAAGTTATAGCTCGAAATTGGAAAAATATTGGAAATTTTGTAATGAAGTCACGAAACTTCAACTTTAATTGTTCACATCTTTCGATCAAATCAAAAACAGCCAAAACTGCATTGTAGAGTCTGTTGAGATCTTTCGATTGATGTACAATTTGTACATTAAAAACAAACTGTGGGTGACTTAGAGCTTCTAGGACACCAAAACTTCTGTTTTTTCTCATTCCTGTTTACAGCTTCGCAGCAGGTGGCATACATACAAGTGGTTTCGTAGTGCATATTTTTTCAAAAGCTTGCTACCTGACCAGATTAACAAAAGGCATAAACAAAAACTTTAAAGGAGAACTAATGGCAGTGATATGAGTTGGCCTTAAATTGAAGAGAGTAATATCAAAAGCTGTTGACCGGCTTATTTTTGGTTTCTAAACCTTTAGTTGCCCCAAAATCCTCCGTTCAAGTAGATTGCTTTTCCGCTACGCTCGCCGCCATTAGTGCTTCCCGCCAACAGAGAAGAAAGTCTGGAACCTAATCTGCTCGGATGACAGTGCACTACGCATCGCACTCCACACTCTTGCTCTCTTGAACGGGACGTGCTATTTAGAACCAGGTCAAGTCAGAGAAATGCTCTAAGTATAATAATCAAATGAGATATGATCAATTTTTTGTTGTCTTCGCAGTTTACTTCCCAATTATGAGAATAGAATGTCCGTTTCTAGCATGAAGTTGCGATGTTAAGTGATGACATTGTAATGCGCTCTCAAGAAAAGAGTTGCTGAAAGGAAAACAATGGGTCGCGCAGGACACAGAGCCAATGAAATTGGTTTTAATTGTTTTCAGAAGACACATGATTTAAATATTTTTGAAAGCTCTCTATCAGAATACACTCCAGGGAAAATGTTTGATCAAAGTTAATTGCCCGAACCATGCGAGGACGCTTAGAAATGCTTTGAAAGAGTAGATTTTGATTATGACTTTGGATTTTTAGATGAATGCATGGATTCGATTCGAACGCGCAATGCGTTATCTGAATACTTGAAGACCACTTATTAAATACTCTGGAGTGGGGAGCTACGATCATGATTTGTCTGTTGATAAATGAAGAGCGAAAGGCTAGCTGGTGTATAGACACTGTATCGTCGGATGAACTCTTCACGTAATAGAAAATGCTTCATCTGCAGATATTGTACAAATTTAGTTTAGTTCCGTTCTATACAATCCATGTTTCATGAACATTTATCCTGGCAGTATGAATTGCACAGTATTGCAGAAGATCCTATGCAACAAAGTTACTTTTTCTGAAAACTTTGTTGAATTGGACTTTACTGGATGTGGAAAAATCAGATTTATACTGAATGTGGACAAAAAATCAGAGGTATGGGTTTTTACTTGGTTTTACATTTCTTATATCATACCCCTTTATAGTAAGTGACTATACTCTCAGCTGCTAGGTATAAAAACATTCTTTTTTTCCTTGGGGTTAGTAACTACAAATCAAAAGGCAGCCCTTTTTGCTTTTGCTGGCACCACTCAGTTGGCATTATTCCAAAGTGCCGCCTATACGTCACAACACGCTCCTTCGTTCCCCGGTTTTCGATGGGAAAGAAAACAAAATGGCGACGACCGTGGGAGTAACTAAAGCGTAATTTTTTGTACTTTATAGCAGTTGGTTGTGAAAATTTGTCTTCTTTTCTGAGTCAGGTAAAGTTGTTCTTTGATTTAAGATCAACTTGTATTGGCACCATTAGTTCTCCATAAGAAGCCTTTAAAATGCCTGTAAAGCTTGGCTAAAGGTTAGCAACTGCTATGACTTCTGAGGGTTTGCAGTATCCTTAAGACATTTAATCTATGTCGTGAAAAATTCACGGCATTCGTTTTTAGTTTGTTTTTTGGTTTGTTTTATATGTCAGTCTTTTCTGTTCTGCCGTCCATTGGCTGGAGTACTATCAGGGATAAAAGGGGCAGGATCCGATAGGTGTCGGAAAATTTTTTTTAATATTTTGAGCTAAGTTAGTTCTATTCAATGTGAAAACAACCACAAAATAGATTTCATACATTTATCACACAATCTTCACATAATTGCCGTGCTGCCTAGTCAGCTTACTGCATGGCTTACTTTCTATGCTGTGTGTAAGATAGCTTTTGTTTTTTGGTATGGTGGAGCAGCAGAAAATGTAGATTACAATCGAATCGACAGTGATTGGTGGAGTTCAAGTAGTCTTATTGAAACTACTTATTTGAGTAGTTATTGCATAGTGGTGGTGAATGTTCACCACATGGCAACAAAGCAGAGAAATATCCATGTGCTCTGGAGACAATGCATTGATGCATGCAGTAGACATCAGCTAATTCGAACACGCTCAGGATCAATAAAAAGGTTCGAATTAACAAATGTTCGAGTTAAGCGGCATTTAATGTAAGATTTTCTTAACTGAAGGGACTTGACTAATTTGTTCGAAATAGCGAAAGTTCGATTTAAGCGCATTCGAATTAGCGGATGCCTACTGTATTTGATCAGTTTTTTTTACCTGTCTTGCAGATGCCAGCATGACATTTAGTGACGACTATTCGTAGTACTTTTGCTTTTTGGCAGAAATTATAAAGATTCTAGCAGGATCTGAATTTTGGGGGTGGATAACGAAGTTCAAGAATTGAGCTTCCAGATGAAGATATCTTTCTTTTGATAGTTCCTATGGCCGAAATACTTAAGGTTTACAGTGCTAGTATGATTTACAGTACTTTCCATGAATAATCTCAAAACTTTTATTTTCAATGATTCTATTAGATCCTGCCCCTTAAAGAGTGGTCAATATATGTGAAACCTAAGTAGTAAAGTCTGATCTATTAGAAGTAAATGAACCGAGAAACAGAAAACAATGTTTCCAATCTCAAGTAAGCGGCCATCAGGATATTTAACTTTTACATTTTGTTAGTTTTATTGGTTGCATTTCGAAGTTCTGTTGCTTACTTTCATATTACCTTATTAGATCAAATTAAGCTGCGTATGTAATGCCGCCGCATTAAATTAAGCCGCACTGTAATTAAGCCGTGCACAAAATTAGGGGGTTTGTGAGGCTTTAAAGACTCCCGTTCCGATTCAAATCTGCCTTTCCACCGCAGCCTGTGGTATGTTTACATTTGCAAAATCAAAACAGAGAATGTCACGTGTCAAAATAAACTCATGCGAAAGAATACATGAAAACAACACGGAGTGTGGTTTTAGACTATGGCTTTACTATTTCTGTGGCAAGTTGCTTTTCCCGCCAAGCCCAGCTGCCATTTTGTT
>JAOBRC010704450.1:0-10430 GCA_027575255.1 Scolionema suvaense | reverse complement strand
GAACAACAATGTTGTCTTCACTGCAGCTTCTTGTGATTTTATTTGTAATTAGATTAAGTGCCCGATCAAAGTTGTTTGAAACAAGAGATACATGAGAAAGAAATTTGCATAGAGTGGTCTCGTCTAAGCTTCCGTTCTGCAAAGTGAACAGCTAGAATCCAGTGTCATCGAGAAGCTCTTGTGGCTATACCGCTGCAAAGAAGTCCAAATCCAATGAAGTTATTGGCCTTACGACTATTTTTTGACCGTTATTTAAGAAAAGACCAGCACAAACATCCAGTAGGCCGGCAATCGGAGAGCGAAGCTGAATTCCGAGGTATGCACATTTGACTAAAACATTTTTAACATACTGCTTTCTTTTCATCTTATGGGTTGTCCCGCTGGGTTACAAAAAATATGAAATGAAGTTCATTTGAAAGCCATCAAATCGGGAACAGGCATACCAGACTTTTCAAACAACAATTTCTATTCATCTCATTGTGGGCTGTCAAACACTTTACAAAGGGCTTTTCATATGAAAATTTCTTAAATGTTCTCCTAGTATAGAAGGCCAACTCGTCTGCAACTCGCTTTAAAAATGATACAATAGAAATAAAACCATGAAAAAATAAAGCTTCTAATGCATGAAAACTCTAAGACTAGTTACGTCCCTTCGAACTCCCACACTCACCTCTCACAGCAACTCTCACTTGATACACAACTACAGACTGATATACCCTCCACATTGGAAGTGGAACAGTTGACGTAACTATTTCGTAATAATACTTTATGTTCGAAGCGAGTATTTCTAGTCTAGAAAACTCATAGCACACAACTGTTTTTGAGAATTTTTGCGAATAGGATTTCACTATGTGCATGCCTATTTCTCGCAATGCAAGTCTACTTCCAAACTTACAAAACAAAACCACTGACTATGGCTAAGTTTCACATCAAAAACTAATGCTACCTAATAGACGCTGAAGCACTTCAAAAACCCCTAAATGTTGTTATTTTTGGAGTAATGGTCTTGGCCAAGCATAACCATAGATTGATTTCCTATCCATTGTAAATGGTCCACATCATTCTACTACTATTCCTAACTTTTATAAAACTATGAACTGCATAAAATTCAATATATGAGAATATAACAAGCAGATAAAAACATAAGAAAACACTACAAATGGCTGGTTCTAGTTGCCAAAAATAGAAGCTCTATATCCGCCAAAATAAATTTTCGTTGGAGGAAACCTTTTATCCCTGGGTTATCTGGTAGTTCTGTGCAGAATAATTTGGATTCACACTCAAGCCAAACTTGTCAAAAAGGGAATATAAGGAATTTTATACAGTAGTACGAAGATAATTATTTCTTTTCTACTGAAACACCATGAATATTGGACATCACGTCCTTCCCTATAGCTCCTTTGTGGGACATAGCGCAGGGTTTTATCCAGCTACTTAGGTTCTACACAGTTTGTAGTGAATAAGTGAGTTTCAAGGTCCTTGAGGCAGGTGAGTGAAGGGAAGCAGCAGAGTTTATCAGCTAGGAAGTATAAGGGGAGCTGTGAGTCACCCTTGTGGAAGCGTTTTGAGGCATTCAATTCTGTAAAATGCACCATTTAGTGTAAAGCCTTTGGAAACGCTGATCTTAAATCCTTCAACTCACACTTCCTTTAGGCTATTGTGGGACATGCAACTCACTTCTATGGCAAAATATATCAACGAAGTCAAACTTTCAAACTCAGCAATCTTCAGCTCTACTCACTTCTTCTGCCATCCTACGCAGTCAGTTGAGATCATATGCATGCGAGACGATATACTGGCCTACCTTATGTCACTGGGCACATAAAAACTTTATGCATAAATAACGTTTCTGTTCCAATTGAAGTTTTTCAGTACAGATACTTACTGACAGATGTTCTGGTATCATGCATACATATAGCTTGTTGAGAAAGTTGCAGGAGCTACTGTTTTTTTTTGCCCTGCTGGCACTTCCAGTAATTGAATTGAGTTAGGCACCTCTCATTGTTGGCATCATGATATTTAGGTCAAGGCAATTTGCTTGCACATCCTAGAATTATCATGGCTGTGGTAATTGCTTTGGCGGGAGTGTAAAAATAGCATATTGCCAACCAACAAGCAAAGGATCATTGAACGACGGGAAGTGGTACAAATAACGGCAGGTAAGGAAGAGTGGCACAAATGAGGGCAGGCAGGAGGGATTGCTTTTAACAGTTTTGTTTGTCTGCTTTCAAAAAACTGTGTTTTGGGTGCTTGCACAGTTTCACAGGACCGAGAACCTGAAAATATGTGTGGCTTGAATCATTTTCATTTTTGAAGGTAGATCAATTGAAAGAGACCCATTGCTCCTCCCATCGTTGAAAATAATAAAATGCCAGCATCGTCTCAATGCATGATGGATACCTACTTTGTACCATAAATGGGTGGGAAATGTTAATTTCGAGTTTAGCCTTTATCCAATATAGTTGGTCCTGGATTGTAGTTAAGTGGGACAGTTCTTTTGAACTACCTTTCTCATCATCAGTCATGTGCAGAGACAAATTTTTTTCGATTTTTTTGTTTGAAACAAAGCATTCTTTCACAAAGATTTGTTACTCTTCTTCTTGGCCTGTCTTGCAACATTTTGTTCTATAAGCCTTTTTTTGTAAATATTTCAACAGTTGCTCGCTATTTATTCGAGGAATAAAAATTCCTCAGAATTCCTCAGGAAAGAGAGATAAATCTCATAATCAATGATTACCGAGGCCAATACCGGCTAATGTGAGAATATCATGTTTCACTAATCTTTCAAAACAGTCTATGATATCTTTAAAACAGGTTCCAAAATTGCCAAATTTTGATTGTACAATAGCATTTCATTGTTTACTGCTTTTCCAACAATTTAACCACACTGCTGAAGTTTTCGCGCAACATTATTAAACTTCCTTCAGAGATATTATCGAAGGCTGGCAGCCTTAGGTAGATCCTATCGTAGTTTGTTTGTTCTAGAAACAACTGTCTGAAATCAACATGAATTGGAGAACAGCATTGAAAAAAATGACCTAATTCTACAAATATGATGACATGAAAAACAATATGAAAAAGACAGGTGAACTGTCATTGCTCTTCTCCAGTTGTTCCCGAGAGTAATCGCGGCAAGCTAACCAGCCAGCTGTACATGCTTCATAACTTGCCCCCAGCTACAGGATCTGCTAGTTAAGCATTGTTTTGCACCAGAGATAAAGATGAAACACAGGCCTTGAAATAACTGTCGGTCATCAGACAGTGTCCAACGGGATAGCAGAATTGACCAACATAGATCACTAATCTGGTGGTCACGATATCTGACAGGATGTTATTTGAGAATTCATACCATCTACGTTTCGATATTAATTAATAAAAGATATATATATGAATTTGTATTAAGATGTAGCTAGCTGCACCAACAGACCATACTAACAAAAGGCTCTCTCTCGCTCCCTTTTTTTTTCGACAATCTCAGTAGCAGCCGGCTCTTCTTCCCCTGTGCCTCACCGCAAATTAGTGCATCAAAAATTGTGATTCACGCTGAAGAAAAGCATTGAATTATTGCCCCTTTGTTTGAACATCCATAATGGGAAAGTCGCTGTGAGAGAAAACTTGTTGATTGGCAATACATTCTTCGTTGGAAATTGGAAGTAGATCAATCTTTGAGCCGTTTCTGTTTAGCAGGGCCTGTCTATCAGGTTCTGTTGTATAGCAAAACCTAAGACAACGACTATTGAAGATAGTCAGGAGTGAAGAGCAAAGGTCAAAATGAACATATCTAGGAATACAGCTTACTCCCCAGCCATTTGCCGTTTGCCACAGTGATCACACAAACAGGAGCAGACCCTGTTATAAAACGGAAAACGCGTTTACGGTAATGATTGAACACTGCTTTCATAAATTTGAAGCAAACATCATATTGGTTGTTTTTAAGAGTTTTACTTAGTGTTGGCTATCGGACATGTCCGATGGAAGACTTATGGGTCATCGGTCATGTCCGCTGGTACGTTGCACTGCACCGAACAAATGACTGATGACCACAAAATAATTACCTCAAGGCCAGGAAACAGCGAGAAGGTTCAAAGGGGTCAAGTAGCACAAACCAGTTCAAATGTATCCAGGGACTTTCCTTCATTTCAAGGAATCAAACAAATCAACACAATTCCAGGATCACCCAGAGTTTACCACCTTACTCCAAAGTTCCCAATACTTTTTAGAGCCATTCTAGAAATTGAATACCTGCATGAATTGTGCCAACTTGCCATGCTTCAACAACAAGCAAAATTGCTTGCTAACCCTTTCAGTACCTGTCACCTGCCTGGAGGGTCATAAAAAACACTTTTTTCCCTGTGACCTGCACTGGAGTGACTTTAAAGGCCTGATAGACAAAATTTAAGATTACACAACAAAAACCACTTGCTTATACCTGTCTCCATTCACACACAGTGAGAGATCAAAGAATGGCGGCCATAGCACCTTTTCTGAGATAGAATACAATACCTATTGTTGACAGACTTCAAATTTAGTCTTAGTACTGTCTATATCATTGTGGTGCAATAGGATGGAAAATGTGATTTATAGCCGTGAAACATATACATTTTCACAGTTAAAAAAATCAGCTATTTTTGATCACGAAACGAAATGTTGACGTCATCAGGCCCAAAATTGGGTGCCAAGTCCAAGCTTAGTCATCAAGTAAAAAAGGGTTAAAGTTTCATTTGAATAATTGCTTTTGCAGTTTCTTCAGTATGATCATTTGAAGCAGAGTGGTCGAAGACAGCAAATTTTTCCCCATGGAAAAGTGAGCTGAACCCTATCACAGTAAAGCCTGGGACTAAAAGGGTTAATAGGAGGAATGTCGTATTACGTCAAACTAAGCCATATATTTAATTATGCTGCAACTTCGACAATGCGGCTTAAGGTGGTACAGGAGGCTGAAATCATTTTTCTGTTTTTACTATTTTCACAAAATTCAAAGAATTTTAAGAAGACTGGCTTTTACAGAACATTAATATCTGCTTTAGAACCTGAGATATAAGCATTCAAAGTTGACCAAATATAAACCAGGAGAACAATGGAAACAAAAGGAAGAACAAAGAAAGTTGACTTCAAATAGTATGTCTCATTAACTAATTTTTCTATAAAAAATGGTGGCACTGATCTGAAAGTTGACAATGAAGATCTGTTCATCGATAACTGTAATATTCTGTAAAAGCCATGGTTTTCATGTTGATGATCTTTTTCAAAATCTTCAATAAACCAAAAAAATATTTTTGGCTCCAGTACCAACTCAATGAAAAGACGGTTTAATTAACGATGCAGTTAAATAGAACGAGGCTTATCTAAAGACCAGACAAGTTTTAGAAAGACTCAATTGCCGGTGGAAGACTTTATTCTACAAACTTTATCACTGTTCATTATCATCATCACTACTTTTCACCTTGGCATTAAGTTCTTCTAAAGTATCCTTGTTTTCATAATGATAGTTGTGAAAGCGAATCTGTTCTAACCGTTTGCATGGATGCACGATATATCCAAGTTTCTACATGAAAGGAAATTCTCTGACATCAGACATATTGTATTTTCGTGCCCTGTGAATCCTGCTGCATAATTAAAACCCCACCAACCATTACTCTTGTTTAAGTGCAGCTTAATCAAAGTGCAGATTAATTTAATGCAGCAGTATTAGATACACTGCTTAATTTAGGGTATTAAAGTAAAAGGACCTCTCTGTTTCAAAGGTGGTAGACTCTTGAACCACTTCAAAGGAACAAGCTCTTTCATTGAGAAAATCCTCCCATTAGCCCTTCTTCGATCTTCTGACAGTAAGCTGCAAGTGCGTTCAGGCAATGACGTGTATAGAGGTCCAAGTACAAGATTAAAAACAAAAATAAGTAAGAAGCATCAACAAACTACATCAAACACAGAAGCTGGGAAAGCAACACATCCAGTTTGATACCTGCCATTCCTTCTCAATTTTAACGACTCCATCCTTTTCTTCTTGACTCCAGTAATCTTGATTCAATGTTATCTCAAGATCAATAAGCCGTATCTCCGTGATGCCAGAAAGAAAGTAGTCCATCAGGCAGTCGTGAATAAAAATGTATTGACTCTATAAGACAATGAAGGTTAAACACATGAGAGAATGAACTCACACAACATTAGCTGCGAACACTACTTTTAAGTAAATGGGTGACAACACTAGCTGCGACAAACACTACTTTTAAGTAAATGGGTGGCATGTGTAGCACAAACTCTTCCGGAAGGCGTCAAGAAACCTCCACCCTCTTGCATGGCTTAAAGGGTCTGAGTTCCCGTAAATCAGATACTGACTTCGTACAGCGAGATCACTTCCAAAACAGAGAAAACAAGTCACAGAATTAGTTGACTCCTGCTAACTTAACTGAGAATCGTCAAGATTAAAGAAACAAACAAACGATCTATGCCTTAACCAAAACCATCTTCCTACAGAAATTGACACACCAAAATCTAACAGCATAACAGAATTTGTGTCGCCCTTAAGACTTACATCAGAAGTTAAAAAACTAATGAAGTGTTCTTGATGAACATAATGTATGTATGCGTCCTGGACATACATAATGTCCAAACGCCTGATGTTCAAAGCATCCCTACATACATTCAAATTAACTGTGTCAGGGACAACACATCTGATAGCACAGTAATTAGATCACTCTATTATTTAAAGAAGCACTAATCATCAAGCACTTCAAATTGGAATTGAACAGTGGTTTAAAAGCTTCAAAAGATCTTCAACTTTTTAGCTAATATTAAGTCAATGTTTGTTAGTCAAGGTTGACTGAGTTTTCTCTTGTGATATGGTTCGCTGCTTAGTTTGACCATTACTCTCATGATGTTAGGGGAATACAGACGCAATCTTAGCCTATGTTTTGAAAACTTTGGTCCGTGTTGTTACTTAAATTATAGGTGGCCAGATGCAAAAACATGGATTAGCATTTACTTTACATTAAGTGTTCTTGAAATATGTTTAAAAAACAATAAAAAGAGCTATTGAAGATGCAAATTGCCACCTGCAAACAGATCACAAGTTTGCCCAGATATGCTTCATAAAATAAGTTCTGCGGCTTGTAAGATTCATACAAAAAATGACAAAAAGCGGATGAAGCATTCTTGAAATAGAAAATATGACAAGAATTGCAACCCACAACCATATTCCCAAGATATGAGGCAAGGGTCATAACATAGGATATGTTATCCCTAAGATTCACACAAAAATGACAAAAAAGTACGATGAGCCGTCATTGACACAGGAAAAACCCTAAAACCCTTTGGGCATATTTTGAAAAAAACCTGAATGTAGCCATATTTGGACTAAAATTGCCACGCACAAGCCAAGCAAGATCTTCGTCAGGCATGGCAGATGGCTTTTAACAAACACAGAGCTGCTTCCAAAATTCACACTAAAAATCACAAAAACTAATGAAAAGTTGTCCAAGTCCTTTGAAAAAACGTGCAAAATTGCCATTTTTTTATGTTGTTGAAGCTGCGCAAAGGGTCATACCACGAGACAAGCAGAAAACTCAAGGATTTCAGTGAAAACACGTTTGGTTTACAGAAATAAGTCATATCTCCACATCACTCATCATTTACTGACGTGACTATTCAATAAGATTTCCAGAACATAGGAGACGGCAAAAATAGAAGAATTCACCAAACTTATAAGTTCAGAGGCGTATCAAGGAAATCCTATAATATTGAACTGATACTCGCGGCTTTCGCCGGCTCGCTTGCTGGCCAGAGGCCAGCGCCGGAGCGTCGAAAGGACCAAACGTTAAGTTTAAGTTTTGTTTGATGTCTCACTGGGAGATAAAAGTGCGGCTTGACTACATTTGCATTATGTGTAAAACACTCGGGCGGAATCAAAAAAAGATTTGCCCCTGAGAAATGAGAATTGTTCACTCAGAAAAGAAATTCTAGTTTGGTTTGGGGACTAATATATAAGTTTTGAACGCAAAAAGGATCACATAAAATCTGTGCACTTGAGTAACTTCGAGCAACATCCTATTTAATGTGCATTCCAGGACAAAATGTAAACAAAAAAAATGTGATAACTTGCAAATATTGCGATTTCAGAGATGTGTAAAGAAAAATGGGTTACGATTTTTTCATATAGTTTTGGCCTATCAGAAAAAAATTTCTGAGGTGTACAACCGGAAATAATTTTCAAACCCGACAACTTTGATTTCATGACCTCGCATGACGGGAAAATATCGTCAAAAAAATAGCAACTTTCAAATGCATGTCAAACTTGTAAACACCACAAACACAGCTTTTAGCATCCTATTTGTGAAAGAAAAAGTTGTTTGAGGTAAGTCCGTACCAAAACTTTTACCAACGCAATTACCCTTGTGATGTCACATGACATCTACAGTACCAAAAAACATGAAAAATCTCACTTTCGAGAGACTTTTGAAAGAGCAAAAAGTAACTTTTTAAAATATCAATCAATGTTGGGTGTATATTTTCATGTTATTCAAATAGTAATTAAAGTTTACAGAGATTTAGAAAAAAATCGTCTGTGTAGATTTTCAGAAAAGTGGCGTCAAAGTTGGGGTTGAAAATAACCCGTTTTTGCTGTCTTTTCATGGGTAATTTCAGTAATGTAAATTTTTTGCAAGGCATTCAGGAAACTTAAACTGATTGGTTGCCAAAATTAATCCATCGTGTGGACCATCAGGCAAAAGTATACTTGCCGACATAACGTGACGTCATCGGTCGTATGACGTCATCAAAAATTAACAATTTTTAGCAAAAACACACCCTTTGACACTTTCAGAGCATAAGAAACGACTTTCAGGGCATAAGAAACAACTTTATAAAATTTCAAACGATATGAGGTTTGTTTTTTCGTGTTATTCACATCAGAATGAAGATATGTAGAGATTTACAAAAAAACTTGTAGGTGTAGATTTTGAGAAAAATGTCCTCAAAGTCATGGTATAAAATGAACCATTTTTAGGCATTTTTTCAGAGGTAACTTCATTAATTCAAATTTCTTACTAGGCACCAAGTAAGACAAAAATGATTGGTTGCTAAAAGTTGTTCATCGTGTGGAGCATCTGGCAAAAGTATTTTTGCCGAAATGACATGACGTCATCGGCTGAATGACGTCATCGAAAATTGTGATTTTTTGTCAAAAAATCATCTTTTGAGGCAATTTTCGCAAATTTGCAGCACGAAAAACGCAAGTTAACGTATGCAAATAGTAAAACACGCTAAGAAGTACGATCGTGGGAAGTTTCATGGGTTTTGAAGGACAATTTGGGTTAATTTTGCTGAAAAAAACGAAAAAGTAGCCATTTTTTGACCAAAAATTGGCATTTTTGGGCCTTTACAACTCCATGACCAGATATGGTAATTGAAAATATCTTGATTTTACAAGGTCAAGCACCTTCAGTTCTACAATCTCTGAAAGGTTCATCCTTTTCCATAAAGTACTGACAGATTTATCAGAAGAAAACCACTAAAATTCGAAAAAAGGTCATTTTTGCTGTTTTTGCCCTTTTTTCAGCTTTAACCGTTAACAACTTCAAAACCAAATATGGTAAGGCAAATATTTTTGCACTGCTGGGTAGCACTACGCTAGTATTCAAAAGGAGCCAAGGACTGAACCTGTATCTACACGTCATTGTCCTCAAAACTAACGTCAAAGTTGGAAAAAGTGGCCCCAAAAAAACACTACCCGATGACATGTCGGATATCGTGACGTCATCAATGACGTCAGAGACTTCACCAAACCAATTTTAAAATAATGCTCGATAAATTGTCCACCAATTGTGAGCTTATTTGCCCGATCCAAGTAACTCTGTGAATATGTCAGATAGAAAAGTGAAAATGCGAAAAAACGTGGTTCCGACTTTGAGCTGACGTCGGATGGATGTCGGCATTAATGATCGTCACCATACCTCTCGATTTTGAAAGAAAATTTAGTTGTCAGTTAATTCCCGGTTTAACACTGCTTCTAACTATGAAACATTTCGAGTTATCGGAACTTTTCTGGGAACCTATCAAAAATCGACAAATTTTTGACGTCAAAAAATGATGTCATCCGACATTCTGACGGACTTAACCCTATCCACACCGGGGTCATTTTGGCGCCGGTAATCCCGGGGGGGCCACTATGGCCCCCCCTCCGTAACTTCGGAACGACTTAACCTATGTTAATAAAACTTGGCAAGTATAAAGTATGTCATTATACGAATTATTTGGCATAATTATTTTGTCGATGACGTCACTCAATATTGCTGACGTCATCAAAATGACGTCACGTACTCGAAAAACGCCAAAAATGTCGATTTTCGAAAATTGCGTTAAAAATACATTCCAGGTCAAGATATTGGAGTTTTCTATCATTAATTCCATCAATTTAATGGTATTCTCTTCCAAAA
>JAOBRC010704339.1:0-10432 GCA_027575255.1 Scolionema suvaense | reverse complement strand
ATATCTCCAACACTCTTGGTCTGTTTTGTGACTCTTCTTTTTTCATCACGTTTCTTACATACTATTTATTATCATGTGTTGCAGGCATGCATGCGTCGTCAATCTGCAGGGACTCGCAACAGGTGTTGGCAGATGGCATCAATTAACGATGTATGAGGCTGGGGTAGGTTTGGGTAGGCTGGGGTAGGTTGGGGTAGGTTGGGGTAGGCTGTCCCCGTTATAGAACGTACGAGCTTGTGATACTTAACAGCATAAAATTGTTTTCTAGATGAGACAAAAGCCAATCTGGAGTGCAAAAAAATGGTCCTCAGCAGAAGTTTCTACATAGAACCCAATAAATAAATATGGGAAGAAAGAAGAAAGCTTACTTTCTACTTCTGGAAAGAAAACGGTTGCCATATTGACATCAAATCCTCTGACAGCTCGTCGATTGCCCACATAGTCCACTGGAGATGCAACAACATCATATGTTTTTCCAGGGAGGACTGGCAATACAACATAGTCGTCAACGACTCCTTGAACAATTGGTTTGAAATCCAACCCTGCGCATAGAAAAATTATTACTATAGTCTTCCACACTGAAAGCTTGGCTTTAGAAACTGCAGATGAAATAGAACGATTGGATTAGAACATGATGAAAATCATGATGGTAGGTTAGAAAATGAAAGATTGATTGTCTCCTAAGTCCTGGAAATTTCACACAAAAATCATATATACTTAGAACACTTGAAGGGATCCTCAGGTGAAAAAGTCGAGAGTAATTAACTCATCTTCACTGAATTACAACCAAACTGCAGTTAATCACTAGTAGTTGACAATATTCCAAAAGAAAACAGCATTTTCATACACAAAGCTCAGCTGAGATGCCACATCAATAAGTCAGCGTCCAATTTCAGAGCTGATCATAGAACAGTAACCACATGTTGGTCCACTGACAGCAACATACAAAAAACGATCGACAGACCTTCGAAAAAGGCTCTCTTTCATTTTCCAGCAGGAAAACACCATTCTTTCTAGTAATATGCCCCCAATATCTTAGCTCGAACTTTATGCTATATTTCTCCTGAGCTTTTGTGAAACGAAAATGCATTTTTCTTCGAAAATGCTACAAATTAGATGAAGATATTTTCAGTTTTGCTTTACCTGTGTAGGTATGAAACATTTTAGCTTCATTTACTTTTTTACTGGAGGATCCGTTTAACACAGTGATATAATTTCCTGACGTGATTAAGGTAAAGATGATCACACGTGCTAAGTCAGCAAACAACAGCAGACAAAATCCAAATTCAGCCAAGAACATTATTAGCCATGGGAGATGTCCAAAGGAAGACAAAGGAAGACCTCAACAGGTTGGAGCAGAGCGCCTTTGTCTATATGTTTCAGCGCAAATTGTGCTTTCTCTTTTACAAGAATATTTTGAACAACCTATTCACAAGTACCACAATTATCAGTCTTTTCATTGACTGACCGTATAACATAGCAAAGAGTAGCAGCATTTCAATCACCATGCTATATCAAAAATGTGGTTTCTCGTTTAGTCTAATGAACTTGGTTGTACACTTGGTAGACACTTGACAGTAAGTGCTATTTTATCTGCTCACGCACAAAAGAATATGTGGGGTAGTAAGGTGCTGGGCTCATTTGTATCAGCCAACAGTCAAATTCAATTCCGTACACTTGTAGCTGACAGCTAAAAGGCAAATGTGTTTTATCTATAAAGCATTGTCAATGCCGACAGAATGCTTCCACAGACTTAAACTTAGAAAATGCATGCTGGGAAAATTTGGTCCATCCCACAGGGGGACGTTACATGAGTTACAAGAGGGATATCCCAGTGCAGCACTAGTTTCTGTAAGCTTCTGTTTTCTTCAGTCAGAACTATAATCTTTGACTTCGTGAGCTTGCTCTCATTCACTTCGCTGATCTTGGCTGCCACGATGACCTGCCTCAAATGTTTCCTGCATGCATTTCACTTCCTTTTCTGGTGCTGATGCTAGTTTGTACCAACTAAGATGCAGATTGCAACTATGACATAAATAACAGCTCATCATGTAGGAGAATTTGAATTTGTGCAAGCATTGTTTTGACTTTGGAGAGCAGGTCATGTTTGTTGCTACTCCGTTGATCATGATCAGATCTAGCTCAACACTTCTAACATGGTACAAGCTGGGAAATCGTCGTTTCTTTCTAAAGTGAAGGTTTCTTGACAAATGGAATAATCTGCAAACTAGTATTGCAAACTTATGGAATATTTTGCTTGTAGGCGTAGACAATAGACTTTGCAGAAATGTTCACAACATATCAATTATGAATCCCAGTCATATCCTTACACATTTTGCAAATAGTATCTACAATCCTGGACAAAATATATTTGACGAAGCCTACTCTGGAAAGGTGCAGCAACCCAAGCCATCCTTGTTTATTTAAAATCCTTTTTGCAGCTTCCTTCTCTGTTGTAAAAGTGTGTGGGTCTTATCCCTGCTGTAGATCTTGTCATCATATTTTGCCTTCTGTCCTTCAGGACACCCTCCTCCCCTCCCCTGCCCCGCCCTTTTGCAATGTTGCTTATATGATAGGTACATATATGAAAGTGAAACACAAATGAGTATAAGTCTCACCTCTACAACATTGCCAGAGGAGGGTGGGGGAGAGAGGGCGCACAATGCCAGCTTTTGGTATGTTTTAAAATTTGCTGATTTCTGGCGAAATATTTGGTCCGGAATTGTAGCAATAAAAAAGTTTTTAAAAGGTAAAGTATTTTTGCGAACTTCATGCCATAGCTAAAAAAATGCTATATGATAATATTGAAAATATCACCCAAACACTACATGAAAAATTGTGAAAGGGTCACATTTTGAATGCAATCAGATGGCGACAAAATAAATACAGTAAGTCAAGATGGAATAAAAGCGACAACAAAGCAGTAAATGCAAATGTTTCATTTTGAGCTTTTTGAAGCAGCACCAAACATTGAAAGATTAAACGGAGGAAAAACAGCAGGAAAGCCAAGAGCTCGAAGATGGAAAGCTATGATATTCTCACCATCCTTCAGAAACAAGTCAACATAGTTAACACCAGATTCTGCATCTGACTTATCAAGCCTCAGTGCAAGAGTACTTGTGTTCAGCAGGTCAGTTATGATGCTCATGTTGACAGAAGGGGGCGATGCATCAATCTAAATCAGCAGAAAATATCATTTATTCACATCAACAAAGTTTCTACTAAGGGTCGCACCCATACAAAATAAGTTTCTCCAGAAATGATACTCCAGTAAAATGTAGGTCACTATCACTACACAGCTCCATACCAATGTCACAATCAAGCAATTGAAACAAAAATGTGAATTTCTAAGAACTTTTTGAATTTTGGATAATTTTTAACGTTGAACTACGAAAATTACACCCCATACATAGCAATCAAACAATGTCAAGTCCATAGTCTTATTAAACTTTATGATGGGGTATAACTCAAACAGAAAAAAACAGGAGGCTCCCGAAAAAGGTAAAAAATAGAAAAAGGGATAAACTCTGACCACTCATGCCCATTCCAAAAATAGTTTGTCCTGATAGGTCGTTATATTCAAGTACAAGCTACCATCATCAAATGAACACTCAAAAAAGGGTGTATTCCAAAAATTTTAAAAATCGTTACCAACTGTTGTATGTAGGTCATTTTGTTCACACCTAAAATTTACACTTCATGCAAACAGGACTCCGACAGTCACAGCGATGGTATAGTCCATAGCCTCGTCATATCATACGCATCATGGCATCAAAATTTTCCCGATGACATTATTATTTTGGCGACAACGGCATCTTTTGTCGGATATGGTCATGACGTGTGTGGGCGATTTCAGTGCAACAGGGGGCTGTTAACTATATCTGAGGGGGAGGGGGCTTTTTGCCCTTCACCCTAAAAGACGTCAAAAAAGTAGGTAGAATTGTTTCTCACCCCAGGCTCTTTGACATATAACGCAATAAGTAACCATGTGAAAAACAGCCCATGTTTTGCCTGACTTTGCCCATAAAACCAAAAAAATTGCCTCAGATTTGTTTTATAGAGTTTGCCCAACGTTTTACATTGCATTTTAAGAATCGAGACAACATTCCACCGGAAAAATTTGGATTTTTGGTGTAGTAGGCTTAAGACAATACCGAAACTCACTCAACACTTACCGTGTTAAATATTGGCAGAGTATCAATTGGCACATTGTTGTCAAATATAATGGAAGCATTAGCATCAACAATGCTCAGCGATGCAGCATCACGTCGAGCTCTGATTGAATACAAAACGAATCCTTGACCATCTGTACCATTCACAGGGTTTGGTGGAAGGAATCCTTCAGTTGGATCAGCAGGAGATTGACCTGAGATGCAATTAGTAAAGCACAAAATTTGAAAATTATCAATCAAATATTTTGAATCTATTGATGCATAGTGAAAATTCAGCCTCCTGCTCCTTGTCACACGTTGGCTAGATCACTCAGCATAATTCAGGCCAAAATAAAAGCATGAATTATGCATTTATTATACTAACTTAATTTATTATTCAAAAACCGACTTTCGAGCTTTACCATTATTGGGATCCTGATTGGAGTGCTAACAAGACATGAAAAGGACATTGCGACATGAACACTGTCCCCTGCGGTTGACCAATCGTGGTAACCAAACCTATCGTTGTAACATGCTGAACATGCTGAATATTTCTGATGGCGTGGCACTTGCCCGCTTATGAAGAATAGGCCTATTGAATGATGCGTCTCCTCACAGACAAGACATTATACATAGCAAAATGCTGAGGAAAAAATGAGTGTCATGTGTGTCCTATTCTTTGCCTAAATGCTTTTTGCCCTTGAATGACACAGAATATAGAAAGTTCGATTTTTTCTTGGTCCATACATATTGTAGTTGCCAATAACAATGAAGAATGTCTAAAGTTTAAAGTTTCTTTGAGATTTGGAAAATGCACTCTTTTACAAGGAACGTGCTGCTATCAACAAAAAAAAACAAAAAAAAAACGAATTTAAACAACAAAGTCTTATGCTTGAAACTTAGAAATGTTTTATTTGCAACTATTTACATGCCGAAATGCAAAAGTTCATGGCGTGGTTTGGCTTTTAGAGTAGTAGCTTTTATAATCGCCTTCCCTCCTTCGTCCTTTAGTTTTTGTACAACACATGCATGATAGCGTTAAGCACTACAATCTTGGACAAAATATATTGGCCACTTTTTCGAACGACCCTAATTTGATGAGGAAGACGGCCTTCCTTGGCCCCCAAACAACGTTGAGGTGAAAAGGAGTGATGATTGGCATTGTGTGGAATCGAGACCAATTTTTCATCTACTCAGCATTGTCCAGGGGGGGAGGGGAAGGGCATGACCAAATATTTTGTCCGAGATTGTCTGAATTTGTCAAAAATGAGAACTTGTGCATATTGAGTTCGAATTGTGCATCAAACAGCTATAAACTCTTTACTTTCGGTTTTAGAATATGCTTTCATATAATATGAACAGTTGGTGATACATATGACGATAATAAAAAGTTGCGGGCGTGGCATATGGCGCCAATTAGCATGCTGCAAGTGTGTCAGTTGGAACATATATCATGGTCTGTGCCTGCACCACCACCCTTCGGCTTTATTATTGAGGTGTAGTAAAGTAGATTGGAAATGAGACATTGTCGAGAGGTGTTCATTGGTATGGTTGGTAGCGACATGTTGCGTTACGAAGTTATTATATAGCAGAGACTTTGAGGATGAACATGTGCTGATCTACTTGAGGATGGATCTTTCATAACACCATTAAAAGTCCAGGGATCATGTTGCTGTATTTGTTTCGGTTTGACAGTACTTGTTTCTTTAGACATATGACACCGTGATGATGTTGGTCGTGCCATTGACATAATATGTAAACCATCTTTTATTCCTCTGCATATCAGGTAGCTACCAGGCTAAAAGTACAGAAATGACATATTTCTTTGTCTGGTCTTGTATGTTCCTGCTCTGTGTCACCTGCTGCTAAGTATCTAGTACTCAGTCCGTGAAACTGTTGCCATTTGTTTTGCAATGGGCAATGATACACATACAGTATACCACTCTGTGAGGCCTATAGCTGGAGGCACGGTATACGGTATACCTGTGGCTTATTAGGTATACCGTCCTTTGTCGCCTTGTAAACGTACACTAAGTCCAGCTACGACATTTTGCTTCATGCGGTGTGATAGTTGGATACACATGCCACTTATTGTTCATACTCTGTCGGCGAAACTGACAGATCTTACTTTTTATAGGGCATCAGTATACAGTATACCAATTATTAGTAAAAATAAAATGTATACTATGACCTTTTTATTCTCTATATGAGGTATACCGTATACTGTTGCTCGTAAAAGGGTAAAAGGGGACACGAGTCATTTTTGGAGAAAAATTTTTACAGTTGGTGGCCAGCACCTTCCTTTAGTACGTTTTCAGAGAAATGGCCATTTACCAGTATATACTTTGTCGCCAAACGTTCAGTTTCTGACGGTATACCTGCTTTGGTACTACTATACCGTATACCACCAGCCAGGTAAAATAAGTGAGATGAGCTTCTTTTCGGCAAATGGGCTAATGCATATTGGTTTCTTCGCTGCAGTAAACATTGCAGGATATTGGGTACAGGGTTATGTTGGTTGCGGAGACTTTGTATGCAGTGAATTCTTTTTTTATAAGAAATTATCTGATAGATGGTAACGTCACTATGCACGTGGCTTTGTAAACCCGATCTTGGACAAAATATATTGGCCACTTTTTCGAATGACCCTAATTTGGTGAGGAAGACGGCCCCCTTTGCCGCCCAAACAACGTTGGGATGAAAAGGAGTGGTGATTGGCATTGAGTGAAATCGAGACCAATTTTTCATCTGCTCAACATTGTCCAGGGGGGGAGGGGAAGGGCGTGGCCAAATATTTTGTCCGAGATAGTAGCCTCGGCTTGAGCTTGACCAGTAAAATTCATCTAGCACAGTTCTATTGCAAACTGCAGAACTCACAGCAATCCTCAAAAGTTTCTGTGTGACAGACGTTCGGACAATGCACGCTCTGAATTTCTGGAAAGTTTTTTTAAAGTATTGAAAAAGTGAGGCAGGCCGAAGGCTTGCCGTTTACGCTCACTAGACCAAATTTATCAATGCACATAGTGAACAAATTTCATGCGTATACCTTGCTTGCTTTCGGAGATATTCGAGTTTTGTGAGAGCCAATTGGCGAAATCCTGCAACTAACGTGCATCAAAAACCCCATGCAGGGTTAACTTATAACTTATCAGGGCAACATCATCTCACATCTTGGTCAGACCATAACATATTATAGTAACCTCGTAACATATCTTGGTAACCTTATGACCTACAGCACTGCTCGAAAATAAGGTTCTCTTCACACACTTTTTAGAACAAGAACAGCACACACTTTCTTTGTTAATACACACTTCTTTTCATTTCAAGTGGCAGATCTAAGTAGGAGGCACTTTTGTACCATGGGAACAAATGGTTATCTGTGTAAATGGATTTGCCACTCATTTCCCACTCTAAATGAGTGGCAAATGAGTGGCATGAACACATGCAGAACACACCTGTATTGTTGTCTCAGAAATATTTGTAAAAAATTTTAATAGTTCATAGTGGAAGTTATTTAAATGCAATTATAGTCCTAATTAATAATGCATTCATATTTCATTGCACAGCCAATTCTACAACTTAAATTAATAAGTGGGTGCAACACAATACCACTACAATGCTACGGAAAGTGAGTGGTTTTTGGGTGTCTTCTTTGGTGTTTGTGTGTGGAAAATAAGTGGAAGTGAGTGAAACCTTATTTTTGCACAGTACTGTTCTGTGGTAACCTCAAAACCTATCATGATAACACCATAACCTATCGTCGTAACACCATAACCTTATGAACAACCGCCGTAACCTCAAAACCTGTCATGGTAACACTGTAACCTATCATGGTAACGCCATAACCTATTATGGTAGCACTATAACCTATCGTGGTAACCCCATAACCCACTGTGGTAACACCAAAAAACTATCGTTGTAACATCATAACCTATCATAATAACGCCTGAACCTATCGTAGTAATGCCTTAACCTGTCGTGGTAACACTATAACCTATTGTAGGAACACCATAACCTATTGGGGTAACACCAAAAACCTATCGTGGTAACACCATAACCTATCGTAGTAATGCCTTAACCTATTGTAGTAATACCATAACCGATCGTGGTAACGCTTTAACCTGTTGTGGTAAAACCATAACCTATTGTGGTAACACCATATCCTGTCGTGGTAACACCAAAGCCTATCGTGGTGACAAGCCAATCCTATCGTAGCAACACTGTCATGGTATGAAGCCACGTTCTATCACAGTGATATCATAACCTATCGTGGTAACGGCATAACCCACCGTGGTAACACTATAACCTATAGTGGTAACAGGAAAAACATATAGTGGTAACATGATGACCTATCACGGTAATGACATAACCTGTTTTGGCAACGCCATACCCTATTATAGTAACACCATAACATATCATGGTAACTCCATAGCCTGTCGTAGTAACGCCATAACCTATCGTGGTAACATCAAGATCTATCGTGGTAACGCCACAACCTATCGTGGTAACACTAAAAACTACAGTGGTAATAATGAATCCTATCGTAGGTACACCATAACCTATCGTGGAAGCACCATGAACTAACATCACAAGAAGTATATTCTAGTATATTATAGCGACAATGAAATTGATAGTCAGATTTTGCTCAGGTGGAACTCGCACTGGTAATTTGTCCATATTTCGATGTTGAATATTTTCCAATACAAAACAAAAATATCAAACTTGCCAGCATTTTTCTCTTGTATTTATAGGAACAACAATGGTTTCAAGGCTCTCTGTAGATTTCAAAAGATTTTCAAACTTTGACAATATACTATTGCAAACTATTGAGGAAGACTAAAAATTGAAATAGTGTAAACGCTAAAATGGACTCGCATTATACATATATCATCTTCACATCCAAATTTGTATTCTGATCGGACAAAAACACCTGGACCCAGTATGTGAGCGACATTTACAAGAATCATACATATATCATCACTGTATCGAATGCTTTAGACCAGCCAGATAAAATCATTCTCTTTATTTAAGGAAAGAAGGAGGTGGAGCTCATCCCTTCTCAGTTACTTCCTTCTATCTGCTCTCAAAACCGAAACACATTTTTTTGGAAGACTAATTTTTCGAGAAAATGCTTCACGTTACAATGATCATTTTCTTCAACTGCTGGAGACTTTGTCCTCAGTGGTCAACGCTAAACATCAAAGTTCTTACCTTGTTCTTAGGTCAAATTTTCCACAAATCTCTAATGCACAATCATTTCGTTCTTGAAAAGATTGAAGCTTAGCAAGGGGTTTTCATGTTGTGAATTGAAAATATAAAGTTATATGAACAAAGCCTTAGTTTATGCTTAATGTTCCTAACATTTGGCTCTTCTAAGCCTTCTGTTCCAATAATCTTTTTTCGTGCAAAAGAAAACGCGTTGTGCCCTGTTTTCTTAAATATTATCCGGATCATTATATATATCATAAGACCTTTCATTAAACTTTAACGATAGATTTTATATGTACTTGATTCTAAAATCAGCCTCAAAACAAGGCCCTTTTGTACTTTGTACTTCCCTACTTCACTACTTCCTTTTGTACGTTTCCTACTAGCTATTGCCTGTGTGACTTGGAATTAGGCACATGTGTGCCGGCCTTTATTCACGCAACACGCCCGCATGCGATCGCACTGTTCAAATACACTGCATATGGTAATTGCTGATCAATTGCACCTGCTTGTAGCAGTAAAACAAGATCAGGCGTCTAACTTCTTCTTCTGATAGAACAATCGGACAGGACAGGTGCTCCACCCACAGAGATGGTAAACAGAATGTTACAACGTTAGGTTTGGTTGCCACGATAGGTCAACCAAATCCTCCTTATCCCATCGATATCTATTTTAGGTAAGCACACTGAAATTTTGCGTTACTGTAATGGTAATGAATTAATTGAAGAAAGCAAAGAACAGATGAAGCTCTTAGGAGTAACAACAGATAACGAACTCAAATTTACTTCACACGTGAGAAACATTTGTAGAAATGCCAGTCAAAAGCTATTTGCTTAAGCAAGAGTATTGAAGCATGCAACCACTGAGCAATTGAGGCTAGGAATGAAGAACTTTTTCGAAAGCCAGCTTGGATACTGTAACCTTATTTGGATATTTCACAATATAACACTTAATAGTCGAATTGATAAGCTACAAGAGAGAGCACTGAGTATTGTCCACGTCATACGAAGAATTGCTTGAGAAAGATCATAGTGTAACTATCCATGATAGGAACTTGCGAACCCTTGCTATTG
>JAOBRC010704228.1:0-10432 GCA_027575255.1 Scolionema suvaense | reverse complement strand
CCCCCTCCCCCCTCTTGGCCGACGTCATTAATGTATGGTCCCATATCTAATACAATAATCTTGAAAGTAAAAAACTTCAAAGCTTTTGCGTTTGTCGTTTTGACGGTACTAGTAAAAATAGATAAACAGATTAGCTAATAATGGGTGAGTTGAATTTTAACTCGTCTCATTAACTAGACAAAATCAACAAGTTAGTTTTAGTCTGTTTAACTCATGTGATTTAAATTGGCTAAATTCATTAAACTCATCCTCATCAGAATTCAATAGAGGGGCGTACAGTGGTGCATAATTAACGCAACTGCTTTTCGCTTCGGCACTATTCCACATAGAAGTGTATACAACTTACCTTTTTGATGATGTTTTTACTGTAATAATATCGCAGAGCTCGACTAAGTTTATCGTAATTCATTCCTTCCTTATGTTTCCTCTGCCCCCATCGTTTAGCCACTTCCTCGCTATTCTTCAACTTGAATTCACCGTGCAACTCATCCGTCCATTGAATCAATGCACAATTCGAGTCATCCATTAATAACTCCAGGAGAAATTCCCAAAGATGAACTGACCGTCGGGGTCCTGATGGATAAAGATAACGAAAAAAATAAATTAGAGTGATCAGTACACGATATTGTTGCGTTATATTTGCCTTTATGCCACTCAAGAACAAAAACCAAAAAAAAGTCAAACATAGAAAATAACCCTCTACGTGGTAGCTGAGGAGTACCAGTTCGAATTTCCACATACCAGATGAAAATTTCCATAAAAAATATTTTAAAAGCTTTTCCATGAAATCGAGAGGGGTAACCAAAATTGAGTCATGAAGGCGCATTGAATAATTTGTGGCCGTCTGAGGTAGCCACTTCAGCCCAACAATGGTAAATATTTCCTTCCACGTTTAAAGTATTTTCAGGCCTATGTCCATGTTCGTAGTTTTTGGTGTAAATAGAGGAAATTCATGGCATTGTTGCGTTCGGCTAAGGTGAGGCCATTTTAGCAAATTTAGCGGCAAGCCTTTTCAATGTGCTCCTTATGATTTCATAAACTTTGGGAGTGAGTGAACTATATCTTGCAATCACAAGATGGAGTTTGTTTGACTTAGAGCTGATTTTTTTTTCGTCAAGACACACAGTTCTTAGGTTTCTATGTAAAACTTTCAAGATCCACGTACCATATTTATTGTGACTCTGGTGAAAACTAGGACCGAAAAATTATGACTTAGATCATATGTCATGGACTAGGCGCTGCCATTTATTTCGAAAAAATCTATTTTATGAGAAAGCTAAGTTCAAAATGGAATTTTAACAGGTGGTAGAAACAATAAAACATGGCATTCAGTTTTTACTGCATGGCAAACGCTTAGACAGTTATAAGTCCCAAAGCGCAGCAGCTACATTCCTACTTTATCATGACATCATCCAGAAGCGTTGCTCAGTAGTAACATTTCCTTAGTACATGCTTTTAATGAGTAAGAGGTTTGTCAAAATTGTCCTAAGGTTAGTCCAGTTTCAGTCGATTAAAAGTTGCTTTCAAAAAAAGGGGTTCAAAAAGGAAGTGACATTGATACAAAAGTGCTTTTTCGCCTGAATCCCAAAAGCCAACATGGCATCTAGTGACAACTAATCCTAGTAACTGCAGACCGACTTCTTCACGTAATTCCTCACTACAGCTGCTTCAAAAATACGTGGAAAGGAAGTGAAAGATGTGAAATCAACTATAATTACCAAAGAACTCCAAATAAGCAACATATAAAGGAAAATGAAATTTGAAAAATTCGATTCATAGACAAATTTTAGATAAAGTGGCCACGATTCGTTAAAATTCGTCAAGTGGCTCGGTCAGACTGCGCAACGTTCACTTAGTAGATTTTTTTTCCATAATTAAAAAATCAGAATCACGTATCAGAATCATGTGCTCCCATTTCTAAAGGCGTTCTAAGAAACTGGTACATGAGAAAATAAACCAGCATTGCAAAAATACTGATGTCAACCGATCAGATTGCACAAAGAATTTCAATAAAACTGACAATTTTCACTTAGTTCGTGCAGGCAATGATTCTTTTTACATTCTGAGAGTGTTTAAAAAATAAAGGTAATTTTTCCCCTTTTTGAATGTCAGCACCTCCAATAAGAAAATACGACAAGCCTGTCTCTTTATGACATCGCTTTAAAGAAAAAATAGACCTTTTTATTCCCAAAACAAGCATTTCACGAAAATAATTCTGTTGCACTTTTGCAGTTTGATGACAGCACAAAACATTCTATCTGATTAAAGTGAAGAGGAACATTAACAGCACATGCACATAACCAAATTCACATTAAAGTATGATTATATCTGAGATTCATCTTAGAACTAAGTCTAACAAAAAATCTTCATCTTACAAATTTTTCCGGTAAAACTAGGGGTTTTTACAGATTTTTTCCAGCAAAAGAACCACCTACTGGCAGTGAAGCTTTGACAGTACAGGCAAAACATATACATTAAATACGATTTTTACATACAGTATATAGAGAATTTTAACAAATCTTATTTAGGAACTAGCTGAAGGCTACCTCACGGTTAATTCTGACAGAAGTTCAGGACACTTCAGCTTTGGTTTGAAAAGATATGTTTTTGCGAAAAAATCTTTAGTTTAAGTAAAACATACACTGCCAAAATTTTACCTACACTCAGTCACACACTAAGTCCGGAAAGTTGGATCCAAAACACATTGACATGACATACGAGACAAAAGCAAGAGTCGCTCATGATAGAGGAACTTGTACAACCCACCTGCACCGGCTCTTTCTTGTTCAACCTGTCTTTTGATGAGTTCTGTTTCTTCGTCAGTAAACTCATGCAACACGGGCAACTGTGGAAGATCATCTGAGGACGGTGTTTGCACGGTCATCACTTGATGAGGAGACGCAGAAGTAGAAGGAAGAAGAATGCTCGGTGAACCAGATGTTATTGGTGGAGATGTACGAATCAAATCTGTTTTCGAAGTTTCTGCGATCATTTCTGTGTCAGTCGATCATGTAGCTAGCGTGATAACAACAGTGTAACAGCCACCTACGGCTTGTGATACGAGTAATGATCGGAATCAGAACTTCTCGTCTAAACGTGTTTCATTTAGCTTCCTGTTGACGTTCCTCTATAAACTTCTGTCGGCCGGTATTACGATCTACCTTTAAGCGGTCGTCACCTCCGTTCTGAAACAAAGAAGATATAATCGCACTGCTATTTCACGTTTCATTAGATCTGAGCAGCGGAACACGATACAATGCGCTGAATTTCCGGGCTCATCTTCTCAGCCTACCCGTCTCAAATTCGCCTCGTGAAATCTGACAGGCTTTGCAAGGGAAGCTTCCGACATTATCGGTTCGCGTACTATCGATCAATAAGCGTCCATTTGACAATATGTTTGCTGGCCTTTATGTGAATTTCTCTGTTGGCCTTTGAAGTAATTATTCCAGACAAATATAGACGCAAACACACCGGTGCAGTAACGCTGCTCGCCTTATCCATTGGCATCTAAAGCCAAAGTATTGAATTCAACAAATACCATCGCAGGCGAGTTATAAGTACATATTGTCGGTTAGAACAATGAAGTACTTGACAGCCGGCAGTAGAAGCGGAAGGTTATTTGACAAGCTTTTCTAATCCACGACTATACAATGTAGGCGACCTCGCTGAATGGATTGGCAATCATACCGCAGAAACAGGCTTATCAATTCTGCGATACAGCTGACATTGTACATTATAGCTCAGTGCTGCACAGTTGAGGAACCAGAGCCTCCAGCAGTGACTTGCAATACATCGCTGTAGTTCTGGATTGTCGCCCGCTTGCTTGCTTCCTGCAAATCTAAAAACCTTCAGCAGGAAGCAGAGACAGGGGGTCAATGGTTGCCAACTTTTAAAGCAATGTGTCACGACATGACCGATATTTGTTCAAAATATGTAGCCACAGACTGCTCTCATCAAAACATGCTCTAATGGAAAAAATAGCGGTGCAGCTCTGTCCCTGTTTTTAAATTAAAAGTAAAGATCTACCAATGTATTATGTCCAGTAAACGTTTTTTTTTTTAAATACGAAACCGGAACAAGAAACCGACTTCCCTCTTTTACAAGAACAATCTTATAAGAACACAAGCCTCAATTTTGCCAAAAATTAAGAACAATTTAAGAACAAACCGAGGCTGAGCTTCATCACAAATGTCAATGTGAACAGCAATACTATTTTTAGCCTCGTTCAAGACCGTCACGATTGAAAGCACCTATAGGAAGTATGAAGTAAGGGTCTTGAACAAAGGCTACACTATTTTATAATCAAGACACAAAATTTTGTAACAAAACAAGCACTTTATCAGGGCACTACGAAATCAACAATCAATTCCAAATAATATACTTCTTTTTTTGAAGGTGCACTCCACACCAAGTATATTTTGCTGAATTTTCGGTGGATTTCTTGACACCACCATCGTCAGGACGCAAGATCAATAAAAACAAAGCTCACAAAAAACCGTTGCAAAATACAAATTCAAACTTAGAAATATAACTAACGTGGAGTGTACCGCCGTAAAAAGAAGTTTGGCTGTTTAGTTTACTTTACACACACACACAAAATGTCTTCACTCAAAACAATCAATTCTTTTCTTTTATTTGAGGGAGGGGGGAGGGGGTTTTGTAGATCATCTGTTTACGAAAAAAACAGTTAGTTCCATACGTCACACTTCAAGCCAGTATTGTTTTTTGAAATTAAATATAAATTAACTAAAAACAACTGAGGCCGAAAATCGGAAAAAATTAAGAATAACGAGCCTCATCTCAAATTTTCTGGTTCTTATATGTATAAAAACAGAGTAATGCGGCCTCTCAGATTTCAAGAAACTTTGACTACTGAATAAAAAAACAGAACAAAATTAAAACAAACTGCCTTTTTCCAAACAGAGTCAAACATATTGACATTTTCTTGAATGTTAACGTGTAAGTCACATGGGCTTTTGTTTGATGCACAATTATGTTATGATTGAAATGTATTATTTAATAGGTTATGTTCTGAGTAACCTTTTCATATTTGAGAAACCCAATAAGAAACTTTTTCTAGCAAAATCTCCAAAATTTCAAGATACTTTCGCTACTATCACGGGTGCTTGGTTTCTTATTAACGCAAAAGAATAGCTGAGTTATTTTCTCAAACCGACCTCACCTAGTTTTTTTGTCAAATGAAACGTTAACCTCATGTTGCATTTTTTGCAAACGTATTTGAAATAATTCAATTTTAGCTACAGTATGATGCATAATTAGCAATATGGTAGGTCCTGGACCTTAGGACCCAAAACCTCTAGAACCATGGACGTCCATGCTAGAACTGAACAAGCTTTTATCATCAAACCAAAAGCTTCGCATCATCTACAGGCTCCATCAGTTAAATTTTCACTTCCGACTGCTGTTTCCATAAATATCCCAAAAATAGAAACATCGAAATTATCTTCTCTAACCAATTCATCACTTGCTAAGGGACGTTAAATATAAAATTCCAAACAATTAACCCTGCTTGCTGTTTTCGTTTTCAGATATCTCTGGAAGGGACAAATTTTTTTCAGATACATAGCTACTCGTTCTTTCATAGGCATAACGCCTATAAGTATACGTAGGCTCAATTTGAGCCTAAAGCTAAGCATATGGTGGGCATACTTCCCAGCTTCACTTAAAAATTTCGTGATCATGACGTTATCATCGCAACAGTACTGGCTCTTATTTGTGAAGTTAATGAATTTCTTCACATCCCACGTAAAGTTTCCTGGCATGTACATTAATCACAAAAATTTTCGGACGAAAACAATTCGGATGTTATATTTTCGGACAAAAAGTTTCGGACTGTTTTCAAGAAATTTTGAACAATTTCGGACAGAACTTCGGGAGACTGTTTTTTGCCCCAAACTAACGTTCGAAGTCACATTATCTTGTCTGAACAAAGATGCAAAGGAAACGTCTTAAATTTTATGCCGGGTCACCTACTTTATTCGACAAAGAATTCAGGATCTCATAAGTCCACGACGGGATCCTCCGCATGTAGTTTCATGGTAAGAGCATTCAGCACAGACAAATAGTTGTTTCACTTTTTGCATCTTTTGGCATTTGAGAGCGTACTTGTGCATTTTTCTCTCATGGAAAATTCAATGATAACGAGCCTGGAAATTCTCGGATACTAAAATTCTCAGACGTTGAAGTTTTCAGGCAATTACAATTTTAGACACAGTCTTGGTCCATAAAATTAAAAAGTCCAAAAAGTTTCGCAATTAATGTACTCTCATCCTAAGGTGTGACAGTTTTCAACGATATATTCGCTTTTCATAGTTGGATAAACAAGAAACATGATTGGTGAGAAAAAGAAAATTCCGATAAGCATGTACTAAGAATATGTCGAGCCATGATTTCACGAGCCTGATCCTGAAACTCAATATGCTAATGAAAATGTAACAAGTATTCTTTGGGGCATTCGCCGTTTTTTCGAAAATTGGACATCCTCACCCCCGAACTTTGAATGTTAAGTTTTAATATGTTATTCAGAGTCCAAGAGACAACTCAATTTTTAAAAACAAGCCCAAAGCTTTTCAACAACTAGGTGTCATCAAAATCAACTCTATATAAGCCGGCGCAAAAATGGGCTTGGAAACAGATGCCTAAACGCTGAGCCTTCCTCGAGATGGAACGTATAGCCCACTGAAGTTCAAGAAGCGTCATCGACCAATTGTTTCAAACAGCTGTTTTTTCACCGGAAGCTGGAATCTTACAAGTTCAGCAAACTTAACTTTGCTGCAAACATGCTCTGTAACTCTGCAGAAGAGAACTAATGACTTCCTAACCACACTTTGCGTTGTCCTGCTGCATTGAATGCAAATATCCTATATGCTATTTATATTGGTTTGTAGATAAATTGAGAAAAAAACCCCAAAAAACAAAAAAAGAAATGTAAATACTGATACATACAGAGACGGGTAGTCGGGAGGGGGGGATTCCCAAGTCGATTATGAACCCACGAAAATACGAGATAAATTTCTTGCTGCTGGATATCCCTCACATTTCATTGACAGTGTACTTCGACAATTTGATGAACCTAACGAAGATTACATTATTTCACCATCTCTTTTTGAAGAAAGATCATTCTTGCTGATTGAAATCCCGTGCTGTGAACAGAATGAGAAAATGTCAACACATTTTCTTCAAAAATTTAGTGCCTTTACGTCCAATCGTTTCCAGATTGCAATAAAACGGAAAACAAAGAAGGTCAAAGCCCTTTCCAACAAGTTTTTAAGTCACTCTATAGCACCTGATGATGACACCTAGTTGCTAAAAAGCTTTGTGCTTGTTTTTAAAAATTGAGTTTTCTCTTGCACTCTGAATATGTAACAGCAGATATATCTTTCATAATATGTTCTTCCTGGGAACAACTGTCGTTTTTCAAAAATTTCGACTTCTTCATCCTCACATTTGCGCTGAATTAGCCGGTGGTTAGACCATGTTATACCATTTTGAGTAAAAGCACTAGAAAGCCGCATAAAAAGGAGTGATGCAGACCTGAAAGCACAATGTGGCTCAGCTTCTCTGAGAGCTCCATAATTTCCAAACTACTATGGCCATGGTGATGAAACTTTGCATAGGCATAGAGCCTTTATACATGATTAATTTTGTATGGTTACAATTATTTATGACGTCATCAATTAAAGACACATCGGTAGTAATTTTGGGCCAAAAATAGCAATTTTTGAAAATTGGCGCAAAATTCTGGGGAATCTCAAAATTTGTCAAAACCATTGTACCAGCTAGGAAAAGGTGCTATATGATGGTTTCAGGCTCATAGCACTCCGTTTGGTGCGGTTTCGTAGTGATTTAACTCCAAGAAGGCACACAATGGCCTTACTACCTGTTCTTTAGACCCAAATTTTAGGGTGAAGATGTCCAAATTTCGCAAAATCGATGAATGTCCCTGAGAACAAATTAAAGTTCCAAAAACATTGCCAGATTTCAGCCCAAAACTTTTATCCGTTCCAGAGATATCTGCAAAAAACCAACAGGGTGGGCTCTGAGAGTACCCCGACCCCAGTAGATCTCGGGTTAAGCTCTGCACACAGCCAAAACACGAACTCCGAGTCAGCGATATCGGTGAATGCTTCTCTAGTCTATTATGCGAATTGCCGTGTGATATTCTGAGGGAAGGAGACGACTGATCTGGTCTGCTGCTTCAGTGTCTTTAATCTATCACATCTCGAATAGTTCGTAAGGTCAGCAATTTTACCATGTGCCGAAGTGTTCACCTACAAATGCTGCATGTCCCAGTAAAGTTGCATTACCATAGCTACAAAGCAGTCTAAAATGAAGTTCAAACAAACGAAGGGGAGTTCTCAGAGCCTACCCTCTAGAGTTGGGAGCCGCTTAAAGGTCCAGCAGAAATGGCATTAAATCACAAATCAGAAACGCTGAATAGCAAAATGAATACATTATGGTCAGAACCTTTGTGAGCTGAGATAGGAGGTCTCTACTTGTGAATGTTGTCGGCGCATTTATCAAAGGCATTTCCTGCAAGCTTAGGTTCAAAATAATAGCTATCGGTGAGAGTTTATGATTATTTAAAAATAGGCCTATCTGATAAAGCGTTTTGCCGCAGAAGCGGATGTTTGAACCAGTTTTGATAAGTGTTTTTCAAAAACTTTTGACTTTAAAAACTTTTGATTTGAAAGCAAACAAAGGCACAGGGATAAAGTGTCGCCATTTTGAAAATTTGGCAGTCCTTCAAACAAAAACAAATAATTGTCCTTCGGGAAGTTTCAACAATTATTCTAGTGTTCAGAAAAAAAAGATCTTTTAGTCGGAGCTGATCTTAGGCAGTGGAAGACTGTAGTGAGACACTGCATTGGGTACAGACCACGTAAATTTTGATAAAGCTTAACCAGATTTAGCTGCTCATTTCCTTAATCTAATCTGGGCATTTTCATAACTTACCACGTTTGTACATTGGAGCTCTGAGACCGATTTCACTGCATTTCACTTGTTTTTCGAGTGTTAAACCCTACTCCAGTCCTAACCCTAACCCTTTTTTTGCCTGCGGGGTCAGATATGCTAAAATAAAATGTTTTTTCAAATATTTTATCTTCGTCGTATTTGATCAGGTGGACAGCTATGGTTCTATTGTAACTGTGAGCAAAATTAACCGAACACTCGGTACACATTTCAAGGCTGTATGGCAAGGATGACGAAAGTTTTGTGCCAGATGTATCAACATTTTCCTGTATTTCCAATACAAAACACTCAAAAATGAAGCTCTTTTTAACTTCCTTCTGTACTGATAGAGAATTTTAATTCAAACTTGGCCCCCATTGGTCAATATCTTCTGTGACTTTTGAGAAATGAAACGTTCTGACGTCATGTTAATATCACTTCAAAGATTTGTGCACAATGGATTTAGCGGAGATCACAAATAATGCATAAACAATACATTGATTTGCATTTGTTTTGAACGTCATTTACATAGAAAACGAGAGGTCAACCAACTACTGTCCAAAGAGCAGTTCGAGAGATATGTACGTTCGAGGAGATCATTAGGTTATGATGACGTCATCAAGAATTAGCTGAGCTGTCACGTGGTGAAGCTATTTTTTGCACATTTATAAAGTGCAGAGACAGAACAAAGCTTTTATACTCGCTTTGTGTTGAAAGAAGTTCTTTTTACGTTTCTTCGATGTTGCAAATATGAGGATAAATTTACAAATATTGGGGTTCCTAATACAATAGAATTTAATCCAGAACAAAACATTTTATGTCTGCGGAAAAAAACTATAAAAATGATAATAATTATAATAAAAAATTAAATAAAATAACAACAGAATGAAAAATGGTAGTAAACCAACTTGGGACAGGCCTTTCAAAAAGTGTGTTTTGAAAGTAAAGAAAATGTACATAGCTACATGAGGATCAGTGGTTAACAAGTTCGTATACGTACAGCACATGCAGTTAAACATAACACTGAACTTGTAAGGAGGAAAACGTACACCATCACACTGGAAACATGCCAGAAAAACCGTAATATGATTATAATCTACAGCCTCGCAAAAAAGCGAAATAAATATGAAAGTGCTAGATGAAAACTAAAATTCATCTTATGAGCAACAATAGTGTACACTATACACAAATCATCACGACCACAAGTTTCCCGGCCGACAAAAATATGTCCCACGAGCGTATCTTCATAACTTCCGGTTTACCTACAAATATATTTATGTGTTCGGAAATCAAACGATTAGATACATAAAATCAAACCGACAACCGTCTCACCTTCCTATGCTGCCAACAGCTTCGATCTTCTGTTCCGATCTTCTGACAGTGCCAACGAATCAAGTTTTCAATTTGCTTCCTGAATAGTTCACCACCGGCCCGCTATCCTTCTGTTAACGCTTCTTCC
>JAOBRC010704227.1:3710-17490 GCA_027575255.1 Scolionema suvaense | reverse complement strand
CTATGAATTAAACACCTTAGGCGAAATGTTTTCGGCTTTTGGACGGGAAATGGTAGCTGTGAAAATTCGTTTCATCCCTCAGTGCACAAGTTCGGCGTGTTACGGTTCACGCAAACAAAATAAATAGCGTTGATTTCTTGACGTCAATAATATTCCAGTTCTTTTGTGTTGGTCCCACGCAGTGGATGCCAGAAAAATCAATAGAAAGCCAAACAGATACGTTTTTCTTGTTTTCTGGTTTGCTTGTTTTTGGACTACACAGGTTTTTTTTATATAAGAAACCAAGCACGCCGAGGTAGTAGTAAAAGTTTCTTAAGATTTTGGAGATTTTACTAGGGAAAAGTTTGCAGAGAACATAGCCCAAGGAGTTTCTTAACTTTTTCTCTCTTCTTTTTGTTTAGTAGTCAAAGTTTCTTAAATTTTGAGAGGCTTTGCTAGCCAGTTTCTTATAAACGAGTTTCGTATTTAAAAAAAAACATGTGCCGCTTTAGAGGTCTGTCCGTCTTACGGTCGTTCTGTCTGACGATTTGTCCGTCTGTCACAATATCTGAAAACGAAACGAAGTGAAGCAGGATTTTTTAAAGCATTTTGTTCAAATTGCAGGTGGCCATTTTTCACTCCTGGGCAAACCTTTGTTCACTCTGGGTGAGTCTAATTCTGTGCCAAAAAAAACGGTCATTCTGAAAGTTTTCAAAATTTTTTGAAATATCTGGTGCTGAAATGGAGACCAGAAGTAGATACAATATAGACCATGCACCATAAACCAAATCCTGGACAAGTCTTACTCAGCCTGGGAGTGACCATTCATGTCCAAAAATTGCCATTTTTAGGGTTTTTTGAAAAAATATTTATTAAGTCCATTCGATAATCCGATCTTCGTTTCAGCCATAAATCTGAACAATATTATTAGTTATGGCATAGACTATTTGTCATATCTGAGAGAGCTCTTGCCTGTCTTGTGTGCAGTCATTTATGTCCAAAAATTGCCTTTTTAGGAAGTTCTTCTGTAGGAATATTTTGACATCTGATCATTATTTTTTGTCATTTGCGGCGGGAAACATGATATATTTTCATAAGAACATAAAACTTGCTGAAGTCCCCTATGTCTGTGGCGTGTCTTTTTTTGTTTTGTCTGTCTGTTTTTTTTCTATACAAAAAAATTGAAGAGCTTTTCAGAAAATTATAACTTCCTTGTTTTGATGCAACTTTATATGAGCCGTGGTATATACATATGCTTCATATATATACGTATGCTTCAAAAGTACAGTAAATGAAACTTCTTAACTCCAAATAGACTTCGTAACTTCTCATGATTCGGTAATACGGACCTATTCCAAATATTTGACAATATTTACTATTTTTATTATGTGATTCAAGCTTCTACAAGAAAGTATGGAACGTGTTGTAGAAATTGATACTATAGCTACAGAATTAACTTTTTTATCGCTTGACTTTTGAAACATTATTTATCGAAACGATTGCAGTTGTAGCATGGAGCTTCCAGGACTCTTAAGAAATCTTTTTGTGGTGTTGCAATGATTCACATTTTCGAAATCCCTTTAAATATTCTGAAAATCGTTCAAATAGCCAAAAAGTATGATCACTTTGGGATGATGTCACAGGGAGTAAAATGGCGGCAGCAAATTTTTTTAATAACGAATTTTAGCTCTATTCGCACTGGGCAGTTGGGGGCTCCTCAGGGGAGAGGGGCACCTTAAATACCCTCAATTACTTTGGTTTGGAGAAAGCTGGGATCATGAAACTTTACATGATAAAAGTTATACATGTAAGGAACAAAATTGTATCACGTTTGGTTAAAAAAATGGCAGGTGGCAGATGACGTCATCATTCGTTACCACCACTAACAGAAATCTATTGCTTTAGTGTGTGTGATAAATGGGTTCTTCTTATGGCGTCAGGAAAGGTTACTGATACTTGGAATCAGCGCAGAACATTATTAACAGCAATTGTTCAACGATTTATGCACATTTAGACTGCTAAATCTCTGTTTTGGAGGAGAAAATAGCTCTTTTGATGATGTCACATACCGAATTTCCCATCAATCACATTGAAAAAAGCAAGTGTCAGAGCCGACAGGTGGCGTGTTAGAAAAATTTTTTGCGCTAAAATGACCGTAGATAAATTCCATGAAAACTCTCCCAGTTTAGCAATAGCGCTCTGAAATGTAGTGAGGGGGCACAATGTGCCCCTCCCCCTCCCCACCAATGCAAATAGGTTTAACCTTATTCATACAGGAGGGGGGAGGGGGGGTAGCTTCCGCCACTTTCGCATATTGATCGACCTAAAAATTTTTTCGGTGACACGTTTTAAGTCCGTTTTTTGTGACTTTTCATAGTTTTTTATGCTGAATACGATAGCATAAGTTTCATTTTCTGCTTCTGACTTGATTTTGCACAGCGAGGGGATTTTGCGAGGGCTCTGGGTCCAAAAATGCGAAGAAATCTCTCAAAATTCTGGCGAATCTTTCACTTAAATCTCCTGCTGTGCCTCAAGCACACCTTTTGGAATCACCATTTAAGTTTTATAATACTCCTAAGAGACTAGTTGAAAAGATATATGACTTTTGTGAGCAATGGACAATTGCAAGACATGTTGCAGATGGCAAAACGTCTCAGGGACGATTTTTCTTCAAAATGATGCAAAATTGACGAAATCTGAAAAAGTGTACAAGTGTACAAAACTTGAAGCTTCTAGGAACTCTCAGAGCCCCATTTTTAGTTTATTGTACACCTAAAAGATTATTTTAAAGCACAGTATGTATTCCATGGTCTAACAGGTACTTAACAGGTACTTCTGGGGGCGCCCCCCCCCCCTGGTAGTACACCAGCCTAAAAAGCCCGGTATAAACAGGGTTAAAGTACTGATGTAAATTTTGTGTCAAAGAATCATACTGCCAATGCTCATAACCACTTCGATTTATTTTTTAAAACATTCTCACTGAGCGTCAAGTGGACAGAAACTTATGTCCACGGCTGTTTCTACGGCGCGTGTTCCACATGAGCAACTAATCTAGTCTAGTCCGTTTTGAGCGACAAATGCTGGGTCTTGCACGAGGATTTCCACGAAAACTTAATTTCATCGGTACCTTTTAAAGAGTGTAACTTAAAAATGATCATGGCGTCACAAAGTAGTGTTCTGTTTTGGAAAATCAGTTATCTCTGTGAATCAGGTTCAGAACGGAATCGAATATCATTTTTTTCCTGGATGCACAGCTACAAGTTCTTGGTTCTTGGATTACTTTCGACAGGTCATGCAAACAAGAAGATTTATCTGCTTAAATGGCTGTTGTCTTTCGTATACGGTAGTGTTACCTTGTACGTGATGTTGCAACTCGTTTCTTTTCTTCGCTTGTGCATGTGTGGAGGACTGAAGCACGTTTGTTGGCTCCTGTTTCCCGTTTCTCTGTCTTCTTGGTATAGGAAGGAAATTGCAAGATGTCGGCAAAAGCAGATATAATTTCTTGTTTGTAAGCATTTTAGGGGGATGTTTAGGTTTTCAAACTTCTAGAATCAACAAAAGCAGGTCATGATGACATGTGTTTCTCAGAATTAACCGAGGAAACTTTTCATTTGCAGAAGAATGCGTGATGTTTGTGGAATTTAACAAGTACGGGAAAACTGGGCCCGTTGTTGCTTTTGCGTGGAATTCTATTATCTTAGTCATAAGATTGTTCCACGAGACACCTCCACCACGGAGCATATGACGTCTGCACAACGTTGGACTGCGTTTGTTTACAAACTGAAAATGATTAAAGTTATTTGGTTATGATGTACATGCACAATGCAATGTTTGTCAAGATCTTCGGAGCGCGTCCAACGCTGACACCGGCTCTTAGCTGGGTCTGGTGTTCAGTTTGCTCAAAGAATTTCCTTCTCATATACCGTCTCTGTTATTTATGCGTCACAGTATTACATGCGATCACATTTTAATTAAGTTGACTATTTTAGCTTAAAATTCTCCCATGATTCGCTCCATATTGACGCACCTAAATTTAATCTGAGCAAACATACACGTAAAGTGAATACAGCGTTCAGAATAACCTACAAGAAAAACAAAGGAATGTTAACTAGCCTAATTAGCAGTTCATAAAACTCTTTGGGAATTGTTAAAAGTTGTTTAGTTCTCCAATTGCGGATCCAAGAACCTCGGGCTATGTCTTATTGACATAACTTCAAGTCTTGGTACACTTCCGAATTGCCGCGAGCAGTTCGTATATTGCACAGACAGTCAATCCTGTTGATCCACTTACCTATATACTACGGTATCTATGGAAACGACTGTATCCATGGTAACTGTTTGTCTTATTTTTCGCATACTAACTATCCGGAACGCACATGTATGTAAATGCATGGGAAGTCTTAAAGCCCATAATCGTTGGTTGCATGAAGCTTAGAAACGGGGAGGGAGTAAGGAAATTCGGCAACGAGTGTCATATATGTCCTTTTGTCTTAACATATATCCGGTACCAATCGGCTGTACGGATGCAGCTAAGGTGTCTGAAGGAGCTACGATGGTCAAAACTTGCAATAAAGACGTCCTAAATACTTCGGATATATTTTAAATCAGTTTTGCTTTGATTTTCCTTATCTGCATAGCTGTTAAGATACGTTTTTGTTTCCGTATGTGTGTGCCTGCGATACGTGTCTGTATTTTTGTTGATTTAGAAAAACGTCTCGAGAGATGCAAATGAGTCATTTTTGGGCAAATATTCCCAGGTTATTTGTGATCAACATTAATCCTTCCTGTTCTATTCTGATTTGGAAAACAGCGGCATGGAGTTGATTAAAGTCGTGACTATGAGGCTAAACAAGTCGATAAGCAGCCTGCTTCGAGACCTTTGTCTGTCACAAGCTTAGGTGCCTGATGAAATTAAGCAATTATTTTTGTTGTGGAGTATGGTTAATATATAAAAATCATATCGTTAAAGCCAATATAAGGAGTTGAGCAAAAGCTTGTTTTCGGGGAAAAGTATCAGAACTCCCGGGGCGGGGGGGGTCACTTAACGTACATGGCATACGGGGACGTGCGGCCACTAAGGATGGGTAAGACCTACTAAAATTCCCTAAACATGGGTCTACTTTTTGTCTCGTCTTGCATAGAAGTACCTGAAAACAAATAAAGAAGGCATTTTTTATGCGTACAAAGGCAATTTTAGGCAATTTTCCGTCATAAAATACCAAAATTTTGCCTGCGGCGCTAAGTTTGATGGTGTAACGGGTAGTTAGTACTTCACGATGCTTCATTAAGCATGGGGCGATTTTCGATTTGGGGGCCGCACGTCCCCGGTCACTTTACAGGTCGAGTACCCCCCCCCCCTGGGGCAGCCATTTCTATTGAGAGCGTTTTCGACTTCCAAATTGAGTTTTTGACTCAATGAGAAAACAGTTTTGCAACATGAAATACGAAGATTTTGCATGCTTGTCCTTCTCAGCATGAAATCATCATTTTATTCATTAGACTGTGCTCTAAAAGACAGTCTTTCATAAAAGAGTGAAAACGTTCAGTGTATTTGTGAAAAGTTGCTACGAATTACCTTGAAAACTTAATTAAATTGAGTTTTGACGTCCGTATACTGGGCGTCATTTACTGGCTGGGTAGAACCCTGGTCCAACTTATTCTAATAGATGGGGTGTTATTGTTTCCTTTTTTTTACTTCTACTTCCTTAGAAAATGGAAAAGATTGGAACATGATGTAGCAGCTCGTGAACTTACTCAAGAACAACAAATGCGTGCCACTGTGGAAGATCTGAAAAATCATGGTAATGACATGTTTAAGATTGGAAAGTATCTCGAAGCAATCAAGTTCTACACATGTGCGTTAGAGAGGTGCCCGATACGAATTGTGTGCCCAGATGGAGATCAGTGCCCGTCTTGGAAGGAAGGCATGAAGGCATCAGAACCAGTATTTCACTGGTAAGCACTTGAAGTGTGTACTTTGAGCAGGTCAACCAGTATTTCACTGGTAAGCACTTGAAGTGTGTTTTGGGCAGGTCAACCAGTATTTCACTGGTAAGCACTTGAAGTGTGTACTTTGGGCAGGTCCGCCAGTATTTCACTGGTAAGCACTTGAAGTGTGTACTTTGGGCAGGTGAACCAGTATTTCATTGGTAAGCACTTGAAGTGTGTACTTTGAGCAGGTCAACCAGTATTTCACTGGTAAGCACTTGAAGTGTGTACTTTGAGCAGGTCAACCAGTATTTCGCTGGTAAGCACTTGAAGTGTGTTCTTTGGGCAGGTCAACCAGTATTTCGCTGGTAAGCACTTGAAGTGTGTACTTTGGGCAGGTCAACCAGTATTTCACTGGTAAGCACTTGAAGTGTGTACTTTGGGCAGGTCAACCTCTGTTCCATCAGGGATTTCAACCATTTTATTTGGACTTTCTCGAGTCCTATAAAGATTGAGATCTGTCCATCCTCTTCCACCATTTTCCTGGACGACTACTCAATGTATTTTGGTATGACATGTACAAAGCTGAACATTCATTTTCAAAACAAAGGGATGAATAAAGCTGGAGTTTTTGAACGAATTTTCAGTTTTTAGGTGGCTATTTATGTCCAGCAGTCTTCCAAAAATATTTCAAAATCTTTCCACAACTTTTTTGTAAATTGTCTTGCGGATCCGGAGAGCGTCGTTTGGTTATTTACGGCGCGTGATATCTGGGAAAACTGGCTTGACCAGTCATAGAGAATGTTTCAAAATCTTGTGAGTACTTTCTTGCCCTGTTCGGTGTGAAATCTTTAAGGGGAACAATGATAAATAATGAAAATTTGACAGATGATAGAGCTCTACAAAACATGACCTATATTATTTCTGGCGTGCAATTTAAAAAAACATGACCTACTCTTTATTTTGCGACGAGTTCTTCTGTAGTTCTGGAGATATTCAGTCCCACAATCCAGCAGCTGCCATCTTGTCACTAATTATGCATGAGGTCACTGATGTCACTCTCTAATTAGCTACGTTTTGTTTTCCAAAATACTTGACATTGAATTATTTTAACGGGTTATCGCTTTCACTTCATCATCAAGCAATATGTTTAAGATCCATTACAGAAAATAAAATTCGCTTTTGTGTTGCTAAGGAAATAACACTGCTTAGCAACAGACTCCTATTACATCATAAAAAATTGGGAAATTCTAGATGGTAGCTGCTAGACTTCGAGAGGTAGTAAATCCAAAACTAATCTGGCTTTTGTTATGATTAGTGGGAAATCCCATGTTTTGTTGTACTCTATCATCTATTGAAATTGCGAGATTTGTGTCTTAACTCTCATTCACCTTGAGGGGGGGGGGGCTCCTTTTTGACCAAAAATGCTCATTGTCAGATGATTTTCAATTAAAATTGACTGATTTCGCAACTGGTGTGTATCTTTATAGCAGCTTTCGCTATTCTATGAACCTGGTTTCATATCGGAGGAAGCTCTTGTGGCTATTGTCAGTTGGTCATTTGAAGAGTCTGGAAATGTCTTAAAATCCGCTCATTTCCTTTTTGTATGTTTTGGTGAAAAACGTACCGTAAAGACTCGATTAAGCCCCCTCCTTCAGATAAGCCCTCCCCTCGAATAAGCCCCCACCCCAAATCCATTTCTGACAAATAAGGTCCCGCGGGCTTAATCGAGTCATTACGGTTGGAAGAATAGAAATGATTGTGTGAACAATATATCATGCCTGGGTCATTTCTGCTTGGTTTTCTTTCGTATGGGCCTTAATGTCATATCTGAAAAAGTCATTTTTAGGTTGTTTGCCTTTAAAAATCGATAGGTGTGATTATTATGTTACCGTAAGGGGATCGTTTTTCGCTTGGATTAAGTTTTGCGAATTTTTTTCGCTAAATTTGCAAAATTAAATCTACGCAAAATTTATCAAATTGAAGTTTCAACCTGACCAAAAGCAAAGGCAACCAATTTTTCGATTGTTAATCAATGACAATGTGCTCGGGTTCGTTCTGTATCTCAATTCGTATGTCGACAACTTTCTCCTTTTCTTTCGCTGATGAGCATTGGCTAAATTACTTCCACACATTTTCACCGCAAATCCCCGATTCGCAAAAATAAATCCACGCGAAACCTCCCAAAAAGTGGACTCGCAAAAATAAATCCACACAAAACTTTATCTCCTTAAAGTGCATTGGAGTTGCAGCAGGCTTGTGGCATTCTTTTGTATGATGAGACGAAATAATTCGTAAGCAAATTTACTGGATTATATTATTTTGGGGAGTTACTACTTCGTTCATAAGCAAATTTACGGGATTATAATATTTGGGGAGTTACTACTTCTTGGACAGGCATTTTTACGGGATTATAATATTTTGGGGAGTTACTACTTCTTTGACTGGCTTTTTTAGAGCGTCATGAAGGCTGGGAGTGGTGTGTCTTGTTTTCACGTCATATTTTCGAAGTTGCCGACGTATGGCACAGGCCTGGTTCACAAGTTCGTTGAGCTTTTTCATGCACCGTGAAGAAGCTGCTGATATTCATATGGCCGTTCGGTAGGAATCCCGTATGGAAAATTTTTGAATTGATCATACTCCTGTAGATTGAAAATCTGCTCAAGTGCAAATCAAATAATGCTAACAATATGTTTAGAATTTGAACTTCAGAAGGAGACTCCGTTTGATTTCAGTGGTTTTACAGAGCATAAATTGAACTGTGAGGGATAAAATTTGACAGAGACTATTCCGCTGTAGGAGATGTCGCCAGCTGGCTATTTTTACAACTTCAAAAACTGTAAAAGTTATACCTATTTAATGCCCGCTTTCGACTCACGATGTGATAACCCAAGATTGAGTTTTGAAATCGAGGCTGTTTCGACTCACGATGGGGTAACCCAAGATTGAGTTTTGAAAACGAGGCTGTTGAGTGGTGTACGTCATTGAGCTCCATCACAAGGACAGGTTTTGCTGGAAGCAACCAGTGTTTGTTGACTTTGGAACTGACAAAAATATGCACTTTGACCTGCTGGTCTGTGCTTCAGAGCTCCTGGCTTCAAAATGTTTACTTGTAGACATCTATTTGAATTGTTTTTTGTACGTTTAGGTGGGTGGTTCCAGCCCAACTGTTCTGCAACCGCGCCCAGTGTCATTTGAAATTGAGCGAGTGGAAGAAAGCAGTGGCTGACTGCACCAGAGCCTTATGTTCTTGCTGGATTCGTAAGTAACTCATGTTGCATAAGTTTGAAACAGTGTTTCTACGGGAACTCAGGAATTTGTCCTGCAGAATTGTGTGTAGTAGGGTTTTTTGATTGCCAATTCAAATCTGCTGGGACACAGAGATCATTTTTTCCTCGCTGGCAATTAGGCCATTATACTTTTTACCGATAATGTTTTTGCTTTTTTTTAAAATTTTTGTATGCAAGTGACATGTGCTTGTCTTGAATTTGCCCTTGATTGCCAAAGTCATTTTTGCTTCTCGTGGTTTACTCATTGTCGTTGCATTTGTGATACTTTGTGATACTCCGACAGCGTCACTTATTACCCTGAGGTAATTAATTTTTGCGGAATTAATTTTTGCAGATCTAATTTTTGCGAATTTGGCTACTTTTCGGAAAAATTAGTCCCGCAAAGCGTTTCAAATCTGCCATTCGCAAAAATTAGTTCCGCAAAGGCAATCAAAATTCAGAATAAACATAAATGGATGTTAGAAGAAGTAAAGACAGGGAAATATGGACACTGTTTCAGGCCTTGCATGCTCCCTAGCAGCTGCCGTTACCCCATTCGCGAAAATCAATTCCGCAAAATCCATCAATGCATATGATTCGCAAAAATTAACTCCGCGAAAATTAATTATTTTAGGGTAAAGGGATTCTTCGTAGAAATTCTTTACTCCACTGTAAACTCAACTCCTGATAATACGTTTTATAGATGGGCAATTGTTTGATATAGAAAATTAATTATAGGATACTTTTGATGTTCAGTTATGTAATCGAAAGTTATGTAACAAGGTGAAAAAAAAATTATTCAGTTCGGTTGTTCAGTGACAGATATTACTTGCCCGCGATTAAACAGCTGAAGTTTATGCTGTTTTTGTAGGAGTACTGCGTAGCAAAAAAATGTTGAAAAGGTACCTTTCAGACAAGAAAAAACACCTGTCACCTGTGTTGTGTTCTTGAAAATTATAAACTTTTTGACGTCATAAACCCTTTGTTGATCTTTTAGCTAAGGATGAGGGTGGACCGGCCCGATTCAACATATTCGTGAAGGCTGCGTATCGACGTGCCAGAGCTTGGTATGAACTTGGTGATTACCATCGAGCGTTGAACGACATGATCTGTTGGAAGGAGACGAATCCGCAAGATGAAGCGTTGAATAAGTTTTATAAGGAGGTGAGCGTTTCCTTCACTGTATTTCTTCATAGTGTTGCAACGTAGAGCCTTTTTTACTCAGTCTAGAGTACCCGCCCCCCCCCCGTGCCCCAAAAATATGAATAATAATAAAAAATAAAACAAAACAAAACAACAAAATACGGGGGAAAAAAAACAAAAAGAAAACGAGTGAATCTGTGTATCTTGTTCGGTCTCAAATAGTCTGCAATTGAGTAAACTTTATTGCGAGGTGTTCGTTTTCTCTTCTGTTGTGGCTGCCTTTTCCTGCTTTCCCCTCCTGTCCCAACTCTCGCTTACCGAAAAAATCGTATAACTCTTCGTGCCATTTTTTGTCAGATAATTCTCTCGATTGCATGCTGCACATCGCGAAAATCGACCTTCTCGTACTGACTGGTTAGACAATATTACGTCACCTGATGATGCGTGCGCATGGTTGGCTTAACGAATTAGAGGGCAGATTTTCGGCGTTCTCTCATTAAACCCATTTACGTTAAAATCGTAACCACCTATCATTATAAGACAATAGGTTGCGATTTTGCAACCCTACATTTAACACGACTCTTCAGTTCTGAAATCTTACTATTTGTTTATTTTTTAACTGCTAACCATCCTAAGCCCCTTTGTTCCCCGGTCGTCATTGAAGATGGTCTCGGGAAATGAGTCGTCTGTTCGTCCTAAGTTTTGAAAGTTAGGGTTGATTCAATTTTTCGTATCTACCAGTAGGGTTCTGTATTTAGAAGTTTCTAATAGCAAAATATGTACAGCATTTTAATTGGATTGAACTTATCGATGTATGCTGACTGTAAAATAGTAATCCACAGTACAGTGATGGCATTGTCGACTGGGTTGTGGTTGCCACCGAGAATTTCAGGTTGTGGTGTAACGCCAAATTGTCAGCACCGATAGTACGCTGATAAAGTGTTCTGTGGTATCCTTGGATATTTCTTTTTTTTTTTTTCGGTGGTCTTGAAGTTAGTCACCCACTTTCGTTAATAGCTTCATTGGTGGTCTTATGGGCTTGTAGAGTTGAGCCGGTCAATACACAATTATGTTCTATACGAGAAACTCACGACTTTGGTTAGTGGTCGCACTCTTTCTCCACCCGTCCGGTTTGAAGCTCAGTGGTTGCCTGAACAACATGTCTAGTCTAACTGCGCTGGAGTTGAATTTGGATGCTGCTGTTGAAGTTCTTCAGGATGCTGAAGTCGGTTGCTGCTCTCCTCTCCACGCAATCTGGAGTTTTCAAGTTTCTGTACTGTTGCTTGCGTTTATGGTTTTCCTAGTTGAAAATTGTGCCATTTTTGAGCATGCAATGGCACTAGTGATGGCCTTTAATTTTCCATCGGTAATGCGATAAGTTGTTTCAGTAAATACCATGCAACTTGTGTCGGAAAAAAAACTTTTCTGGGCGAATGTAAATTTCACTGGATGTGTCAAAGGATGGGAAATTTCACTGGATGCATCAGAATTGAGATTATTACCAAATATAAAGGAAGGAAGTTGGAACAGAAAGAAAACTGTTCTTCGTAAATTTTATGCTGAATTTGTGTTTATGCGCCTGATCTTCCAAACCATTTACTGAAAATGTTAGTATAGTAAAAGCAGTGAGAATACATCGTGGAAGTATGTGCCAGTTTATGATAAGAAACTAAATTACCCAAGTCAAGAATTATAACACAAATTTGATTTTTGGTTTCTATTGATCGAATTGTTGTTATAGTTTTCGACTTTGGAAAACTGGCTGTATTGATTACAGCAAACGTTTGGGATAAACTTTTTTATCTCTGAAATAAGTTTTTCAGAAACAACTGACAGCCTGACTCCAAAAGGTGCATTTCTGCAAAATCTTTGCCCAAGTTGATAAAACATGATGTATTCTTTAGAATCTTTTTGAAATGTTCAGCTTATATCCTGAAGTGCGTTACCCTTTACTACAGCCAGCTCTTTTCTCATTAACTGACTTGCTATTTTGTGAAAGTGTTCTGTGAGATATTTCGTAGTAAGCAGAAATGTTAGGCAAGTATTGACAAGCATACATGCTCATTTATCATACGCATGCGTTCTCAACACTTCGGCTTTCGCGCTGATAGCGATTGATCCCATCCACGTCATTGAGGTAGAATTAATCAGCTGTTGCATGCTGGGATGTGTTGATACAAATGTCGGAAATAGAATCACTTGTTGCTTGCCCTACTTCTGAGCTGATCATACTGACGGTCAGCTAAACGTGTATGCTTCCTACTGCTAAATCGATGCTAAATTAATTTCGTTATTCCTTGATAAGATTATACTAGATTTAGAAGAGTCAAAACAAACGTTGGTATGGTTTCGTGCTATGCTCGGAATGATGGATTGCATCTTGTATCCTGCGCTGTTGTGGATCGTGTTGTTATAGAAGGTGGCGTTTCTCGAGCCGATCATACTCTCGTACTTATCGAAAGATAATCCTTCTTTCTCTGTTTTGAACTCAACTATTAGCCCCCCTTTGATGTTGTTAGTTTAGGAAAGCCGCCTTATTTCGCCGCCCTCCTTTCCCTTTGCTATCGAGGCCTTATTTAGAGTCTTTGGAATGACACTCACACTCTCTCCGAATGTGTTTCTCTATTAATCGTCAGCCTTCTTTGGCTTAACCTTGAACTACATGGTAGGGTAGTTGCAGTGAAATCTCTCTACCTTGAACTAAAGTCCAGGTCCCTTGGACCTAGATTATTGAGCAATTCATTTGTCTATTTCGAACCTTTTCAGTCTCGAACAACTCCCCGAATGTGTTTAATGCACAAAAAAAAGCCAATATACAGTGCGGTTAGCAGGGTCATAATTCATAAAAAAGCCCATATACAGTATGGTTAACGGGGTCATCATCCATACCATAAAAAGCCCATATACAGTATATGGTCAGCAGGTTCACCGTCCATAAAAAAAGCCCATATACAGTATGGTTCGCAGGGCCATCATTTGGATTGAACGTGTGAGAACAATGTTTAGTTTGCTTGCTGACTGGTGAAACATTGTGATTGAACCTGTGAGAACAAGTGTTTTTTGCTTGCTAACTGTTGAAGCATTCTGATGGATCTGATGGAACCTGTGAGAACAAGTGTTTTTTGCTTGCTAACTGGTGAAGCATTCTGATTGAATCTGTGAGAACAAGTGTTTGTTTGCTTGCTAAATGCTTGCAAGTGTTTGTTTGCTTGCTAAATGGTGAAGTATTCTGATTGAACCTGCGAGAACAAGTGTTTGTTTGCCTGCTAACTAGTGAAACATTGTGATTGAACCTGTGAGAACAAGTTTTAGTTTGCTTGCTAACTGTTGAAGCATTCTGACTGAACCTGTGAGAACAAGGTTTAGTTTGCTTGCTAACCGTTTAAGCATTCTGACTGAACCTGTGAGAACAAGGTTTAGTTTGCTTGCTAACCGTTTAAGCATTCTGACTGAACCTGTGA
>JAOBRC010704116.1:0-10433 GCA_027575255.1 Scolionema suvaense | reverse complement strand
TCCTTTCCATCGGCAGATTCTGTACCCTGTAATAGGGGAGAGCGTTTCTGCTCTTGTGGGCTTATGCTCCACCTCCTAGCGTCTTTCACGATCGGTGTCGTGTGTTTGGTTCATCTTTCTTGAGTAAATGTGTCGTGTGCGAACGTATATTTTGAACATGATCGTAGCTAGCTTTATCACAGCAGTTTTCAAAATCAAAACTTTGATACTTTATCCCTGGATGTCCTAACACATGCATGAAGCTTTTTTGATTCTCTATGAAAGCAGTTATATATATATGAGGCAATCTCCAAAAAAGTTGGATGGTTGCCGCTACATGCGGAGCAGGTGGAGGAAATCCATAATCCCATGATCAAAGCATGTACATCATTTACGGCAGCATGAAGTTCTGATTGTCAAATGTCATAGCCAACACAATAACAGTTAACAGCCAAGCCAAGATTGGAGAATAGGCAGCGCACAAACTTCTACCTTGCTTAGGCTTTATTCAGCTAACTGGTGGAATACAAACTACGATAACCTGAATTAACATATCATGCATAGCAACAATACAAATCAACAAGATCTTATAGTAACAATATTTCATGTCATTCTTCCTTCCTACAAAGTCCAAGTACGTTCGTTGCCTTACTCCACCCATTTGCCATATCTGTCAGGAGCCTTTCTCACTCTTACTGGTCTGCATGACTCCAAGCTGTGGCTTACAGGTATCTCAGACTGTGGACTTGAAGTGACAGATTTCTCAGATATAAGCTGGGTTGGAGCGTTGTTTTCATTACAGTTGACTTCAGGATGTACTTCTTCTCTGTGACATATTGTTTCAGGTGTAGATATGGATACCTTCAATTCATCTCTCGGACAAGGGGCAAGATCAGATGTCGACACTGTTGACTCCCTTCCATCAGGATATTTGATGTAGGCAAAACTAGGATTTGCATTAAGGAGCTCAACTTCGTCACGAAGGGCATCATGCTTGTGGGCTATGTTCGACAACAAAGATATGATTTGAAGTGATCACTTTGCAGTGATCATTTTGCAGGAGGTAGTCAGTGCTTCCTCAAGTGCCTGCACCAGATTTGAACTAGGAGTTGAATTTGTCATCTTTCCTGGGCTTTCCAAGCCCTCCATGTTTTAAGTCTCTTTCAGGTTTATGTTGGTAAGGTGATCTTCCTGAAATTAGGAGTGTTCATGCCTTGGAGCTGGTCTCCAGGAGTAAACTCACCTGGTAACTCACAATCATGTTCCTCAGTTCTTGGAACTGATGGTAACTCATGCACGGGCCCACTTTGGGGGACAGGGGGTCGGGAAAGCAGGCAGGCTTGAACGAGTCCCCTAACTTTCTTATCAAATGAGAGTCTTGCTTGATGGAGGTATTTTCTGTTCACAATGCTCCTTTTATTGTAGACATTTTGAATTTGGTTAGTCCGATCCCAGTTTGGAATTCGCGGCCCTGTCCATGTCCATGATTTGCACCTGCGTTTGATTGCCCCTTTAGTTACATCTTCCTCTAAAGTGTTCAGTAATAATGTGCCTTGTTACGATATGGGGTGGTAGAGAAGTAGCTGTAGCCAAATTCAAAGACATTTTAGTCCGCTTACAACCTACTAAACTTTAGATTCTTAAATATAAGAATTTGCTGTCAAGGTCAAATTTTTCACCACTTACAAACAAACAAACTTTAGATTTTTTATCATAACAATTCGCCGTAAGGTCTAACCTTTTACGGTTTGCAAAGAAACAAACTTTAGATTGTTTTAATTTAAGAATTCGCCGTTAAGTTAAACTTTTTACGGCTTGCTAGCAAATATACTTTCGATTTTTTTAATATAAGAATTCGCAGTAAGGTCGAACCTTTTACTGCTTGGAACCTAATAAACTTTCGATTTTTATAATATAAGAATTCCTCGTAAGATCGAACTCTTCACGGCTGACAAGCAAATAAACTTTGGATTGTTTAATAATTTTGGATTATTTAGAGTTCACCGTAGGGTTGAACTTTTCACCGCTCACGACCAAACAAACTTGACATATTTTTAAAGAATTGGCGTTAAGGTCAAACCTTTCATGGCTTGGTACAAACTTTTGATTTTTTAATCTAAGAATACGCTGTGAAGTCGAACTTTACTCCCCTTACAACTAAATAAACGTAAGATTTTTTAATTAGAAGAATTCTCCGTGAAACCGAACTTGACTCCGCATACAACCTACTAAACTTTTGATTTTTATAATATAAGAATTCCTCGTAAGATCGAACTCTTCATGGCTGACAAGCAAACAGACTTTCAATTTTTTTAGTATAAGAATTTGCAATAGGTCGAACTTTTAATGGCTTGCAAACAAGTTAACTTTCGATTTTTTAAATGTAATAGTTCTCCGTATGGTCGAACTTTTCACAGCTTACAAACAAGCAAACTTTCTATTTTTTTAAGATGAGAATTCGCCGTAAGGTAGAATTTTTCACGGCTTATAGCCAAAGAAACTTAAGTTTTTCTTAATATAAGGATTTGCCGTAAGTTCAAACTCTTAAATGTTTACAATTCACTAAACTTCACATTTTTTTCGTAACAAGAATTTGCCGTAAAGTCGAACTTTTCACCGCTTTACAGACAAATAAACTTTACATTTTCTTAGTATGAATTCCGCATCCAGTCGAACTCTTCACTGCTTACAATCAAGCAAACATATTAAACAAATATGGTATGACAATTCGCCGCTAAGTCACAGTTTTTACCACTAAAACTTACTGAGGCTTTAAGTTAAAGCTTAGAAATATTGCCAGGATTAATGCGCCTTACCAAACGATTGCTTTTTTATTGCGGTAAGTGCACTCCATCCTCATAAGTCTTTTGAGATCCTCACGCGTCTTATGACCTCTTCTCAAGCAGGAGGAATTATATCGCGTCTTGTGAGGTATGCCTCTTCCTGATAGAGAAATCTCTCGTCTTCTGAAGTCAGGGCAATACAAAGGAATGACAATAGACCTACAAGATTGCTTAGAAATGTCAGACTCCATGCAACGCCGTAAGACGCGTGTGGCCAAATTCGACGTGAGTGAAACTTCTAGTGACAGTTGGTTATGCAGCTGACTTGTAACCTATGGTTTCCGGCTTCTTACTCTGACTGGCTTGCACGAAATCACTTAACCCTATTTAGCCGGGGCTTTTTTGGCCTTCCCAAACCCCGAGGGGATCCGCTAGACCCAACCGCCCTAATTTATTTATAATGGTCCTGTAACCACAACACTTAGCACACATATTCTCCATTATATTCTGCACATGATGGCATAGAAAGTTTTCCGATGTCATTATTTTGCCGATGTCAGCACTTTTTGTCGGACACGGTCCCCACATGTCGGATTCTCCACCATTTTGGAAAATTGCTGATATCGGATAAAAAGAGCAACAACGGGCCATTAAAACATTTGACATGTGGTTCTGATCGTTATATCTAAATAAAAAACATAGTTTGGAATCATAGATGAGGATGAGTTTATATCTGCAAAAATTGATGATGATGTTACCGGCAATTAAAAATGATGACGTCACAGCAGAATGACGACAGTGGTCGAAATTTTTTTTTTTTACCAAAATGTTCCCAGATAACATTGAGGAAAAGTCACGTTTTTGCACAATTTCAGAAAATATGTGGGGTTTGGTCCATTGGACCCCCTCTCCCCCCTTCCCCCCGGGCTTAGGAGAGTTAAGATGGAGACGGGTAGGGATTCAGTAATTTCTCAGCAGCTTCACATGGAGAGAAGAGCAGCTACCGACTTCAGCAATTCAAGCAACCTCCACATCAGCATCCGAATTAAAAGTATGGAAATTTGGGTAAGATTTGCTGATATAGGTTACTAAACCTTAAAATACGAGCAATCCGAAATGGTCTCTTGCATGGTCGTAGATAAAAAGGCGCTGTAAATGCATTTGTTGTGGAAGAGACTAGAAGTTGAATTCGGATGCTGATGGGCCTGTTACAAAATTCATAATTCTGTTATAAAAAAAAATAAAAAAATAACACGTTTGTTGGTTTTGTATGAACATTTTTCCATGAAATCTGTTATGGTAATGCTCCATGTTCGCAATTCTTCCTGTCTCATCATCTCTAGACCTCCTTTCTTTACAAGTAATAGAAGGCATATGTTGGACAGATTCGATAAAATCATGCAAAAATACATTTCTTTGAAATGTGCTCATTCTATCAATCTGAAAGTGTTTACCGTAATCAAACATTTTTGATCTCAATCAGTACAAGAGTTATATAGGAGCGGAGTGCAGAGATCGTTTCCTGTTAAAATAATATAGTGTTTGATAGAGTTGCTAAAATTAATGGACAATTATTCTGTCGGATGGGTTCTGTCGGATGGACGATCTGTCCAAGAGTTTTCAACCTTTATAAATAGCTTTTCTACCAACAAATTTAAATTGGCAACATGTTTTGTATGCAAACCCTAGAGAAAGGTGCCCGAAGATTCTGTCGTATTACAGGAATCGCAAAAACAAGAACCGCATTGTCGTCGGACAGAACAATCGTCTGTTTGACAGAACCTTCTTAAAGTTCATCATTTGGTTGCATATCCGTAAAAATGTGAAGAATTATGCAAAGCGTCATTCCTAAACTTTTCCTGGTTTTCAGAACGAAGTCAACAGTTACAAGTAAGGGTAAGGAATATATTGGCACAATTCAAACCAAGCGAAAATGTCCAGTCCATTTTCTAAACGTTAAATCGTCCACCCGACAGACTAAAACTGTTACCTGCTCTGCTACAAATCTAGAATGTGAAGATGCTAATGAAGTGAGACTGACAGAAGTTGTTAATGCTGGATCCCATAGAGTTAGATAAAAACTTTCGCAAGTAGAAAGTATAAATAAATGAAAAATAAAAAATTCACTATTTGTGACAATTTCTGTGACAGGCCCTAATAAGGGGGTTTGCCAAATTGCTGAAGTCGGATGCTGCTCTTCTCTCCACACATAGCTGCTGAGAAATTACGGAATCCCTACCCGTCTCAATCTTTAGGGATAACACGCTAACCAGCCGCAGCAAGTGTCGAACCTTTAACCCAAAGCTTACAAGTCAGCAATATATAGTCAATGTGGGTAATCATGGCGCACTTTTCGGTAATTTGATTCACAGTGAAAACATACGATGAGTAAAACGCAAATTTTGTGCCTAACACTTGTACAGGCTTCCTACGTTTCATATTTACCCTCACTGTTTGTATCAAAGCTGAAAATTAAGGAAATATTTAAAAAAGTTTGATGCGCCATAATTACCCCTGAAAAGTCTAATCATGGCGCACGTACGGGAAATCGTGGCGCAGCAACATAATTTCTTTTTCAACCAGACTTGAATTAGTTTATCCCATTCATGCCGCTTTTAAATTAAAGAAAATTTATTACCTCATCTTACTCCTTAGAGGACGATGCCTAAAACCCCTGCATTTTTCTAAAAATGAGCTTCGAGTTATGCATGGTCCTGATGTGCGTCCAAGCACAGCCGCCTGAAGCCATATTTTTAGAAAGTCCCGACGGGCTATCGCAGGCGGCGAAAACACAGTGTTAGCAGTTCAACCTGTGAAAAATTGTTCTACACAAACCCTAGGCATGTGCATCTACTGGTTTGATTGCCTACTTTACCAGGTGCGCCACGATTATCCACCACAGTGGTATTGTGTGGGCAATGATGGCGCACCTTAAAACCTGGGAGAATACGGTACAAAAGGTTGCCAATTCATGTTTTTATTGTAAAATAGTGAGTTTCCTTTAATCTCTTACATCAATTATGGCAAACTAGCGCCGCGAGCGCTAGAAATGAAAAAAATTTTAATAACGGGGAGCAAAATTTTATTGGGTCAGAGTCGAGTCTCTAAAAGTACCACCGCAACTATGTGGAATTACATGACGGACGAACGGGATAAATCGCCTTCATGTAGCGGAACGAATGGCAGAATAACGCACGAAGGCATTGAATCTCAAACCACTTGCCTGGGAGTCTGCTACATCATGTTAAATGGATTTTCGTACGTGCGCCATCATTAGCCGCATTTTGAAGTGTGCTATAATTACCCGCATTGACTATAACCAACTGCGCCGAGCCCTAAAGATTCTGATGGATATCGATCGGTCATTTCTCACAGCTGTGAGCAACTCTATGGTAGCCCTTTTTGAATGGGGTCCTGGATACCAGTGTTACTGGCTGTAAATGTTACTTTTGGCTACAAGGTGATAATGAATTTTTCTGATTTCTGATTTCTGATGATGCTAAAATTATCATTTGCAACTAAACATTTTCATCATTAATAAAGCTTCTGGTTATTCTGTGTTGTATTCAAGCGTTTGCCTAGATCAGATTATGTAATCATAAGTTGCATAGTGTGTCCTAGAAATTTTGAAGATCTCTTTATAACGGTACTGTAATGTTTGAACTGAAGAGCTATAGTACTTCTGGTATGAGCCATATTTCATATCGGAGTATGTTTGCTACAGAAGATCTGCATCATTCCAGAAAATATTTCTGACTCATATTTCTGTTTATGATCTGACACAATGGTCCTAAATTAAGTTTGTAGGATTCCACTAAATCTGCGACTTGTCGTTTTTTATAGATAGTGGTATACTATAGAAGGTTCTATTTCTTTTGATCTATTGTAAGTCCCTTTGTCCAACCTTAGTGGATGACATTCACATATGCATGTCATATAGATGCTGTTCTCAGTGTAAGGGATCTTAAATGTACTATATAGGTGCTCTGAAGCAATGGGCAATACTGTCTATATGATGCTTAATTTTGAATACCTTGTGGACACTTACTCCAGTATGGATGAATGGTCTCAATCCTCCGAGGGATTGTATTATTTTGTGAGTAATTTTTCCGCAAATGCATGAGCACTGTTTCGTACTTCTTTGACACAATCTTCAGGTATATTGACAACTCTGGATCTTCGAATAGTCCTATGAAACAGTTTCCTATGTAGATTGAGAAGGGACATCATGGCTGTTTCCTATTTGTATTGCATGTTGATTCTGATCTGTAAGTACAAGTTTTTTTCTGGATGATTTTAGTTTGTCATTGTACTGATTACCTGTCTCTCGTGTGACAGTCAAATCTATATTCCAAATTTTTACACAGGAAAGACTTGTAGTTTTATTTGTGTGATGTCATTGTTAAGAGCAAATTCCAGTGACAGGTCTACAGTAGGTGGTTATGATATCACATGCATTCACACACTCGCTTCCAAGGTCCATGAATGCAACATGTTGAAATTAGCAAATGTGATTAATTACTTGCATCTGCAGCAGGTGTTGTTAAATCCACCCCATTGTTAGCATGTGTCTGTATCGAATCAGTATACATGTTCTGGGTTCTGCCTGGAGAACTTTTACTACTGGGTGGACAACTCCAAATAGGCATTTAAGGAGTTGAATCATGAGTACAAAAGTGATTGTGGAGGGTTTAAAGGGACGTGGACAACGAAACAGTTCTTGCTACCAAAGGAAGCAAGTGGCTGACGGGAAAAAATGAGTGCCACATGCACCTGAGGGAGATGCACAATGCATGTGTCCTAAAAAGAGAAATGCGTATTATTATGACCATGGATGTATGGCAATTGTAATATGGCAAAACTGCAGGACGTCCGCAGTGTTTTATTTTGATGGTTGCACAGAATAAATGCAGTTAAGAAATTTCAGTGAGAAGTGATTTTCTCTATTACTATTTTTGCGGTTGAAGCTGAGTAGTATTGTCTATGCTTTTGTTGATACAAAAGAACACACTCCTGAAGGTCAAAACTAAGAAACGAGGAAGATATATGTGCTCTTCATCGAATAAAAGAAACAACTGAATGGTTTAATTTGACACACAAATAATTAAACTTCCTGGCAAACGATTGATAATCGTCAATGGAGGACATCATATCGGAAAAAGGATGATCTGCCGTAACTTCTTGCCATGAAAATAAATGTGATTGGGAGAATTCTTATTGCCGAAAAAACACAGCCTGCTGTAGTTTTTTATTGAGTTCGGAAATAAAGTGAGCTCGAGGGTCTCCTTATAGCCGCAAAAAATGATACGTTATAACTTTCTCAGAAAATAAAAGTGACCTCATATCGGGTGAATGTCATCAGTTTTGATTTCAAAATCTCCCTGAATGAACACTCTCACGGATACTATGTCTTTTTCTGCCATCGCACGTCACTTCAGTTTTCTGTCAACCCGAAGACGAGCAGTCAGGAACCGCGGTGTTTATACAGACAGATGTGGCGACAGAAAAGAACAATCGAATATGTGCCGATTAGGAACCCGTTCAAAAGGTCAATTACTCTGGTAATCTGAACACTTTCAGCCCGCAGAGTGTCGTGCACGCAATTTGTTTGCAGAAATTACTCAGCGTGCTACTAGAGAAAGCAGCACAGGCAACATGGTCTGTATCACATAAAAGTTTGGCTGCGCGAACGAAAATTCGTTCGAGCAAAACAAGGTTTCGTTCACGCAATTTGGGGAAGCCTGGTAGTTGAACACGCAAGGAGTCGCGCAGTTAGCTTGTTTCACATTGAGTTGACTTTGAACTTGCCAAGACATTGGTGAGAAACCCTAAACTTTATGATCAGATAGAATTCCCGTCACGCATTTTGCGGGAGTCAGTTTTTGCGATTTGAGCTAAAGAATGCCTAGGATAGAGTACCAACAACTGAAAGGAAATTGCCTGAAAAATGCTGGTGAAAATGCGTTTGAAAGACTATTCAAGTGCCATGCTAAAGGGGAACTCAAGAGTTCAGAACAAAAACGGTAGGAAAGATATGATTACATAGACAAAGTGGCTTAAAAAATTAGCGTAACATACATATATAGCTATGTACCTAAGATTAAAAGAAAGCTCTGAGAATTGTGGGAGAAAAAACAGGAAAATCTTTGCTTTGCTTTTAAAAAAACAGCTGGAAAAAGTCAGTCAGTGGAAGATTATCATAAGCAGAACAGCAAATGCCGTTGAAGGAAACAATGAGCATTCGGCGATCGCGGGAAAAGCAATTAAGGATTGGTATACGATCGAGATACAGGCAATTAGTAATTGAATAGAAGCAAATCCTGATTGAGATTCCGTTTCGATCCTGTCACGATTTTTTCCTGTTTTGTTCTCGATAAAAACTCGATCGAGTCTTGATAAAAACGGCAGGCCATTTTTGCCCTGCACTGTAGATATGTTTGATAACTCATCGATACTGACTGTAGGCTATGAGTCCTAGTGACTTTGCACATGAGTTTATTTCTGCTAGTATTGCCAATCGCATTGAAAGTGGTCACGAAATCAGGTGAGCTGCCATTAAGCTCTTTTCTTGCCTAGTCAGCCTTAAGGCTTAGGCTATCAATGTTGCTGCCATCAGCATGGGCTCCTTTTGCATAAGGTTCTGCATATTGTAAGACCATTGCAGGGTTTTATCCAGCCAGCAAATGGCATCTAGTCTATGGACATCGAAACACAGTTGAGTTTTAGAGGTGGTCTGAAACCCCGTACAACTAATATAGCCCTTTTTAGCTGAAAGAGTCATTTCCAATGCATATATTATCGCATGCAATAGAAATTCTATGTGTCACCAAACAAGTTTTTATGTATGATTTTGCAAACTGTTACACCAATGAGAGGAAAACTCGATTTGAATACCAAAATAACCCTTACCAAATGTGGCTGCTTAATTCCCTGTATTATAGTAGTTGCCGTATGATTAACCCTGTATATAGCATGAGCTATTATGCCCCCTTCCCTGCTGTACATAGGCTCTTTGGATATCTTATGACAACTGAGGTTGGTGAATGCCATAAAATTGGTAAGTTTTTGCCTGTAACCATGGACCAAGCTGTGCTCCACTGATCTGCTTGTTAAAACTTCCCAAGGGTCTGGGAGCAGGCTACATATATATTTCAGTCCTATCTGGGGAAATGCACAAAATGCGATTTGGAGTAGGTTTCTAAGAAACCTCGGAGAATTGGAGATTAGCAAAAAGTGCAGTAAAAAATGCCATCTGAAATGGTGGAGTTATTCTGGGGTGCATCGTGGGGTTGTTTTTCATGATGGAGTAGTTGTTTATTCTTTGTGTTCATTCATTGAAGTACTGGATTTCTTAGTCTGAGCCCAATAATTTAAAATGCAGGGATACAGTTAGAGAAAAAAACAAGTTTTGATTTATTACAAAATGCGTAGAATTTGGTATGTGGTGCAGATCTGTTTTACTTCGACTTGTTTTTTAGAAATGTGCTGATTATGCTTTTCACTATTAGCTGAATAGAATGATCTACTGTTTTATTTGTTTTATTTTTTCTGATGATTGCTTGCGTAAAACCTTGCAAATGGTGCATTTTTGTTTCCTTGTTTTGTTGCAGCGTTATTCTTTGCATCTGTTTTGTCCCAGGTAAGTGATGCTAACTTTTTTTGCTGAATAAT
>JAOBRC010704005.1:0-10433 GCA_027575255.1 Scolionema suvaense | reverse complement strand
TTAATTGGGGGGGGGGGGGGGTTCACGATAAAGAATTACATGGACATGGACACATTTATTCAGATGTTGCTGTTATGTTCACTTTTCCTCTTGCACAGTGCTAAAATGCTCTTGAAAGTATTCCTGTTTCTCTTTTTTTTACTATTTTATGTGTCAAATTCTTTATTGTCTGATATTTGCTATACTACATGAATGCCGATCCATGTTTCAGGATTATTTGTCAAATGGATGTACAAAGATAAATTTTAATGTGGTGGGGGGTTAAATTATGAAGAGGGCTTGAAAGCACACTACGTGATTGTATTGGATCTGCTTTAAGTGCTTGTTTATAATTAAATTTAGATGGTGTGGGACATATTCATGATCATTGTTCATACTTAGAGATTTTCCGAAAATGTGTGCTCAGTTATTCATTGGATCCTCTGTTGCACTTTATTTGATGTGTAGATCAGTGGTATGAGATGTCTGATTGAAAGTTTGGGTGAAACACTATAATTTTAGTGTCTGCCTTTTCCTCTGTTGTCTAATATTTGGAACAAGGTGTCATTTCTTTCCAATTCATGTTTCTTAGTGCAAGATTAGCCACAACTATGTACCAAGGACTAAGTATGCAAATTAATTTGCATTATGTGTTGTATTTTTATATTGCTGTTTGAAAATGCCCAAATGTCTATCTTGTTTATTGGTCTCCATGACATTATCACAATTTCCCAATTTTGTCAAAAGTGATAAACATTTGTGCGAGGTTCATTTTTTTTTCTTTCTCGAGCACAATTTGAATGAAATGCTAACCTCCGTTTTGAAAGCTAGCTACTTATAAACGGCCCAAGTTGAGAAGGACCAAAATACTAGTTTAACTTCTGTGGCAGTTATCTGTGGGGTGGAAGTTCTCTTATACTTCGATACGTCGGAGTGATACATTGTTTTTATTTTGACAGGATGATTGCACAGTGCTGCATATAGCTGTTATGAAGAATAGGTGGAAGGAAGCTTGGTTACTTGTCCATCATCCTGCGATTAATTTTGATATCAAGAACAGGGTAAAGAAATACTGAATTCCTTGCGGTTTGCATTTTTATGTTTATATTTTGTCAATGCGTGGCAGTAATATACTTGGTTCGATGACACATCACATTGATTGCACATCTTTTTTCACATGTTTTGGAAGAGTTTTTTAAGAGGAAAACTCCAATCAAAAACAAGTTGATCACCTCAGTTTAATAAACTTGTAATCAACTCCTAACTTTATGCTTCTATCACTGTCATGAGTATAACCTTCTAAAAACATGTGTGGTACCCAGACAGATGCTATAGCCCAGATACACGGCATTTGCCATATGCTCCTGATCTGACTTTTTTATACTTCCAGGCTAGGACTGCCAAGTGGCATGTCTCTTATCAACGTCCAACATCTTGGACAGTGATTTCAACCCGTAAAAGCTTGCTCCTTGGCTGCATGAGACATCGCCCTTGAGTGACGCTGCATCAGTTTTCTCTTTGGGCTATGTGTCCAGTGACTTTCCACATGAGTTCATTTCTGCAACCTTGGCAGAATCGTATTGAAAGTGGCCAAGAGATGCGGTAAACTGCCACTTAGCTCTTTTCTCGCTTAGTCTGTATCGTATGATTACTGCGTGAGTTAAACTAGGATCATTTAGTTTTGGGCAAGATCTTTTCTTGAAGATTACCATAATGTCTCGAATTATTTAATTTTTGGAGCGAGGGGGTGCTTATTCGAGGGGGGTGATTATTTAGATAACAGATTTACTAGCAAATTTAAAAAGAAAAAATCTCCATGTTCTTATAATGAAAACGATGCAAGAATGAAATCTAAAACAAACTTCATTCAATATATCTTGTTAAATCGTCTTTCCATTACTTTCTTGCCGAAAATTGGTATTAAAGGGTGGGTACTTATTTGAAGGGTGGGCGCTTTAGCGGAAGAGTCCTATAACATGAGGTTCGTCCGTCCTTCCGTCTGTCTGTCTGTCACCAGCGCATTTTCCCAGAAAATCGCTCGATGATTTTTTCTGAAATTTGGTGTGAAGGTGACAATGTGTAGTTGAGGAAAAGTGATGGAGCTGGAATTTTGAGAAGAATTTTTGTTCTACTTGCAGGTGGCAATTTATACCCAGAAATGGCCATTTTTAAGCTTTTTAAGGATATTTCGAAATCTGTTCATTACTTTTTTGTGGTTTTGGTGTGAAACTACAGGGCATTAGTAGTTATGCGGTGGACCACATGTCATAGCTATGTAGGAAAACTCTCGTTGGGCTTGCATGTGGCAATTTATACTCATCCATGTTTTTCATGTTTTTTTCCAAATAAGTCAAGAACTGTTCTTGGTTTTTTTCCACGCGTGTCATGAATGACTAATATGTTTATTGTTATTTTTCGTGTGAATATTTGAGGTAACTGTGCGCATGTTATGAACCATTAGCCATGTCTCCGGACAATCTCGTTTGGCTGCAGGTGGCAATTTATGCCAAAAAATTGTGTTTTTCATGTTTTTTCCAAATATCTCAAAATAATGGTTATCGGATTCTTGTCATTTTTGGTGTCCATATTAGGGGCAACTCTACATTTGATTTTTTTAACCATATGCCGTGTCTCCTGACAATCTGTTTTGCCTTGTAGGTGGCAATTTACGTCCAAAAACAGTGGTTTTCTGTTTTTTTCCAAACATGTCATGAAACGGTTCATCCGTTTATGTCATTTTTGGTGTGATATATAGTGGCCTCTCTGCGTACGTTATGAACCATTTGCCGTGTCTGAGGAAAATCTCGTTAGGCTTGCAGGTGGTAATTTACATCAGGAAATGGCTATTTTCAGATTTTTTTTTCCAAGCGTGTCAACAGTGGTTTATCTTTTCACTTTTGGCGTGGATCTTAGGGTCAACAAAGCCTATGTTATGACCCATGCTTTATATCTTGGGAATATGTTGTTCTTCAGCATGCGGGTGGCAATTTATGTCAATAATGGCTGTTTTAGGTTTTTGTCATAATGTTTCAAGAACACTTCATGAAGTTTTTGTGATTTGTGATGCAAATCCAATAGCTTACGTGTTATTCTCTTCTTTGATCTGATGCGGAGATTCTCAATTAAGTTTGCGGGAGTCCACTATTTATGTGTAACGTGTTTTAGATGAGAAAAAAATATTGGATCTATCTCGTCGATTTTCGATTACAGGGTTCTCACTAGTTTTGAAAGTAGAAGGTTGTGCAGAAAAAGATGGCGGCATAGTTAGACAAGTAACGCAATAGCTATAATATAAAACACAGAAGTATTCAAAAAGTTGGCGGCGCATCTAGCAAAGTAGGCGGTTGTTTGTGCCATATTGCCGCCTCTAATGAGAACCCTGAATTAGAGGAGTTAATATTCAAGCCAAGCACACACAAAGACCTAGAAACATTTGGAAACCTGGTCTTTACTTGGTCAAAAAAATTCACGTTTTATGACACATTGGCACAGTTTACTTTTATCTTGGTATGAATAAGAGTTAATTTAGTGTTGGAGGTTGGTTTTTACTTCATTCGTTGTGGAGGTGCTGCAGCACAATGTTTCATTGTTCGCTTATATACATACCCAGTTGCTAAGGAAACAATCATTCTTAAAGATTTTCAGGCATGACGTCATAGGCCCCATGTTTTGAGACATGGAAAAATAACAAACTTTGAAGAAATGTTTAGAAAGGACTACTACGCTAAATTGAAGCCTGATCAGCACACTTTTTAATAGTCTTTCATCACACCCACTGTTAATTGTCAGTGGTGAACACTGCTGGGGTCTTCTAATTCTGTGGCTTGTCTTATTTTGAGACGTACGCAATTTTCAGGGGATTGTAGTTATATCATAAGCTGTATGCTAAATATAGAGAAACATTTGTTTACCTTGGGTCTGGCTATTTGTCGATATTTTTTTGAACTTCTGCATTATTGGAAGAGTCCTATATAATGAGGTTCGTTCGATCTTTCGTCTGTTACCGATGCTTTTTCCCGAATAACCTTTTGATGGGTTTTTCGGAAATTTAGCATGAAGGTCAAGCTCCGTAATCGCCACAAAGTGAATGAGCCGGAATTTAGATGAAAATTTTTGGTCTGAATGACAATGGTGTGTTTCAAAATATTTCAAGATCGGTTCACTGCTTTTTTTGCAATTTTTGATGTGAAACTTCAGGGCAATAGTAGTTTTGTCTTGGGTCATGTGTATTATCTGAGTAAAGTTTCGTTTGGCATGCAGGTGGCAGTTAACACATCAAAATGTCAATTTCTTGGAGTTATTTGGATTAGGAGTTTTATAGAATTATTTCAAGACCGCTTGTATGAATTTTTTGCGCTATTTGATGTGATTGTGGACAGGTCTACAAAATGTAATGGTTTAGTGAATATAGCTGGAGAAACTCACGTTAGGCTTTAGTATGGCCTCACTCACACCAGAACTGTAGCAAACAATAGCTAGAAATGGTTAAAATTGGCGATTTTAAAGGTTTTCACAAAAGATTAAGTCTTCATTATTTTTCATCATATCTAATGTGAATCTGACAAATGTAGCTATTTTAAGGGTTTTTTTTTCAAATGTGTCCAAAACAGCTCGTTTTCTTTGGTGAAAATCTCAGGGGCTAGTTTATGTATGTTTTGAACCATGTGCCATGTCTGATGAAAATTTTGTTAGAAGTGGAGGTGAGAATTTACATCAGAAAATATCAAAAACAGTTCATCCGTTTTTGTTATTTTTGGTGTTAAACTTGAGAGCAACATAACCTACACTATGACAAGCATTACATCGTGGTTGGTGGTATGTTATTCAGCTTGCAGATTGCATCTTTGTTTTTCATAGTCTCCAGGAAATGCTGCTTGGCTTGAAGGTGGCAATTGATGTCCTAAAAATGGTGATTTTCGGGTTTTTCCCAAATATATGTCATAAACAGTTTATCGGTTTATTGCTATTTTTGGTGTGATTCTTCGGGGTACCTTTTCGTATGTTATAAACAATGTTCCATTTCTGATCAAAATCTTGTGTGACATGTAGGTGATAATTTACGTCCAAAATTGGCTATTTTTAGAGATTTTTTCCAATAACATGTCGTAAATGGTTCATCCGTTTTTCTCATTTTTGATGCGATTCTTAGGGAAAACTCTGTCTATATTCAGAACCATGTGTCATGGGATGTCTGGAGAAAGTCTTGTTAGGCTTGTGGGTGGTACTTTACATTCAAAAGTGGCTATTTTAAATGCTTTTTCTTGGTATGTCAAAAACTGTTCATCTGGTTTTTGTAATTTATGGCCGGAATCTTATGTTATGACCATACCTTTTATCTTGGGAATATATTGTTCAGCGTGCCGGTGGCATTTTTTGCCAGTAATGTCTATTTTATGGGTTTTATCCAAATATTTTCGTGAACACTTCATCAGGTTTTCGGCATTTGTCGCGTCCATCTTATGGTTTATGTCTTTTTGTTTTTCTGTGATCTAACATCTGTGTTAGGTTTGCGGGAGTCCACTTATTCTGGGACTTTTCTTTTCCCATTTTGACCCCAAAATGAAGCTCCTTAGTATCATTTCTCTCCGAATTCATGATCTTTTGGTGATTGATTTCAATGATTTGTTTGTAGAATGGTCAAAGAGCTTGTGACTATACCAGCTTGAAAGCAGTAGAGTCTACAGCTAGAACAATTGTACAGTTGTGGATGGCGGTAAGGGAGCTGTGGATTTGCCTTGTTTGACTAACTGTCTCTTTTTCGTTCTGTTACGAGTTATGGTATAGTGGTGACCATCTGAAAATTTGACGTTTAGTGTATGGGGCATCTAGTTTGATGTTATTGTGACATAGCCAAAATGGTCCAAAATGAAAAATTTGCAATCTTAGCCGCTCCACTAATTTTCCTGAAGTTTTGCACGGAAGATCAAGATCGATTGCCGAAACAGGGATCGAGCCAGTCTTAAAATAAATGTTTTTGTTGGACTTGGGGGGAGGGGAGGTGGCTATTTTACACCCAAAAATGGCCATGTTTAGGGATTTTTGGCAATGTTTCAAAATCTATTCATTTTTGCTCGGGACTTTGGAGCGTGTGCTTTATGGATCTTTTCTCATATCTAGGAAAAGGCTTGTTCAGCTGCCGGTGACTATATATATCCGAAATGCCTATTTTTGACGTATTTTGAAGAACGTTTCGCCATTTTTTTTTTTTTTTTTTTGTATTTTTGGTGTATCAATCTTACTAGCTACATTTTGGTTGGAGTCCTAGGAAGGCAACATGAACCATCTGTCATCCCAAGGAGAGATGTTTATTCATTGTCAGTTTCCTACAACTGGCATCATTGCAATAAATTGAGCATTCAAAACACTCTACATCAATTCACATAAATCAGCTCTCTTCGAAATGTCACCTTTGATACTTTTTAAGAAGAAAAGAATGGCTATTCACTAGCCTCAAGCTGACAAGGTGATGAACTTCTCATGCCAACGATATGTGTCGGCTGATGTCTGTTGCTAACTCGGTACTTGTGTCGTATATTTGCATTTCCAGTCAGGGTACATCCCCCCCCCCCCCTCCCCCTTTCCTCTACAAAAAAAACTCAAGTCATATTAATATGTAAATAGTCATGTCAAATTAATATTCATTATATGGAAAGTCATATTGTTCGTTGTATGCTTTGTTTGTATTGTCTTCCATTTGATAGTTCACCTGTTGTCTATGGTTTTGAGGTCTCCTTCCATCATGACGTTTGCATAATTTTGTTTGTTGTTTGTCTTCAGAAATCTTGCACTTCGGAAGAGAATCTCATGCAGGAACTGGGGAAACGTGGAATTGATGTTTCTGGGCCAACCTTGCCAGGTTAAAATGCTTTTTGTGTTTGCTAAATTTATGTTTCCTTGATTTGTTTGATTTTAATTTATACTTACATGCCAATACACGTATAGTTAGTGCTGTCTTAATGTCACAAATTTGTTTCTCTGTAATTGGCGGTTGATATTGCAAGTTTGTTGCATAATCTTTTACACGACTGCTTCGATTTCTTAAAGACACATGTTTTCCATGCCATTACGTCGTGTGATTGGTTGGCGACAAATTTCGCTGGGAAAAAGTTAAAACCGGTTCTTTTTGTTCGCAGTGAAAAATTTCGCTGAGCGAACAGCAGGAGGGAATTTCCCTTGCGCACGCTGCTGGGCGAAAAAATGTTCTTTTTGCGCGGCATTTTCGCTTCATGGAAATCACCTGAAAGGCACATTGATGTATAATCACATGCTACTGCAATTGCAAAACTCCGAAACTTAGTCTGTTATTAGCAAAAGCTGGGTACTTTAACTACCTTAAGGGAATAAATTTTCGCGGGAATTGATTTTCGCAGTCCATGCTAAACTATACAGAGCATTTCGCCGGAATAAATTGTCGCGGCTGAGCACTGTTGGTAAATTTTCGAAAGATATTTCCACATCAAAATAATGTTTTAGAATGGTGTACTTGTCACTGTAAGAGACGGTCAAACTTAGTTCAAAGGCAATTGATGAAGAATGCATTATTTTTAAGATTTTCGTCACTTTTCCGAATTTTCTGCGGAATTTCTTTTTGCTGTTCAATGGCGGATAAATTTCAAGGGAACTACTTTTCGCGATTTAAGCATTTTCGGAGTTAAAAAAAGGAATTTAACGGCGAAATCCGCGAAATTCTTCCCTTAAGGTTGCTGTTGTTGTCCGAACTTGTCTGAGTGGCAGTAGTCCTTTTGTCCCTATACGAATAATTTTACCGTATCCGCTGATTTTCGGCTGAGTCGCATTTCGTTTCTGTGATCAAAAACTGTCCACTAGTTAAACTCTCGAGCCTGATAAGTCTGCAGACTTTGGTGCTTTTTAAGTGTTGTTACCAAAGAAGTTCCCTTGCTATTGCCTAGTTTTGTGACCCTTTGTCTTTAAGAAAAAGCAGTGAAAGTATTGAGGTATGGTCCCTTTAAAAAATTTTGTCAAGAAGGTATATTGTTCGTTTAGTCAAGTGCTGTTGAAAAATATCAGGGTGGTTTGCTACTGGAACTGCGGTAGTTAATGTCATCTTCATGTGCTGCAAAACACAATATAAGGCAAGTTGAAATACTGAATGAAAAGGTCTGCTATTAGCCGGTCAAGATGCAACAAAGACTATCACCGGACTTATGATATTGTTACTGCTGTTTTTGTCCGCGCTTTTGCGCAAGAGTTTTAAAATGAGGCCTGTCTGTCTGTCCTTCCGTCACTATTTTTATCCGGGATAAAAGGGGAAGTTCGACGTTGAGTTCGACTTCGGGAGGCTTCTCGTACGACGCAGGTGCAATACCCTTTACGTCACCATTTCCAAGAGTGAGCAGAGTATGATGAGGAGAGTGCCCATTTAACATTCCAAAAGTTGAGTACTTTTCGTAGTTTTTTATGAGCAGTGAAAAAAACAGTGATAGCGATGATATGGACAGTTATGCCCCATCTTGGGAAATTCTCTTTTCATTTGGGTATAACCAGGTAGGTCCAAAATGGTCGTTTTTAACCCTATTTAGCCCGGCATATTTCAGACCCCTATTTCGCCCGGGGGGGGGGGTCAATATGATCCCCCCCTTCTAAAATTTGTCTGGAGCATCGTGAAGCTCCAAACTTGGCAGGATTATAGCTACACCTTTCTTCTTTACGTTTTAGCTGTAAAAACCATGTCTACTTCATCTAAACAGTATTGGCAGGGTCCCAAAGTGACCACAAAAATGCCAGGTTCGTAGGTTTCACCCGGGCTAAATAGGGTTAAGTGATTTAATTGTTAGCATTAGTAGCTATGTTTGTTATGTTCGTCTGTGTCATTTTGTTGTTCGTTTTGTCTGTAATTAAATATGCAGGAGTCCATTTGTTCTGCGACTTTTTCATTTTTCATTTTCATTTCATTATTACTGAAGATATATCACAATGTGAAGTACTGAAGCCTTATCCAACTATACAGGCGCCGCCTGATTCACAAGAACAATTGGCGACTTTTGCATCATAAAGAATGTTCCACCCTCATCAGGAGTGATGGGTAGTGGATTCGGAAAATCAACCTGATCTTAGAAGATCTGGAGCGTGTCAACCTTCTCCTAGTACCACTAGCTCCACGATTAAGTGGAATGAGATGCCCCCTGGTGACCCAAAATGGGAATGCAAGGAGCAGTACAGATGGTCACACAATCAATAGTACCGGAATTTATGATTGTTAGCATTAGTAGCTATGTTTGGTATGGGCCGTCTGTGTTATTTCTTGTTCATTTTGTCTGTAATTAAATATGTAGGAGTCCATTTGTTCTGCGACTTTTTCATTTTTTTTTTTCTATTATTGAAGATATATCACAGTGTGAAGTACTGAAGCCTTATCCCACTATAAAGGCACCGCCTGAGTCACAAGAACAAGTGTCGACTTCTGCATCACAAAGAATGCTCCCCCCTCATCAGGAGTGGTGGGTTGTCGATTCGAAAAATCCACCTGATCTTAGTAGATCTGGTGCGTGTCAACCTTCTTCTAATACCACTAGCACCACGATTGAGTGGCATGAGTTTAGCCCTGATGACCCAACATGGAAATGCAAGGAGAAATACAGATGGTAGCACAATCAATAGTACCGGAATTTGTGGTGGGGAAAGTCACGTGACAGCTGGATATCATTTCATTTTGTCTGTGACTGATGCATTAATTTCTAGCGGACGATTTTTGTTTTGTGTCAGTCTTTGTGAAGAACTTGAGTTCTTGTTACGTTTGTCCGTGTTTTTTTAAATAACAGACGCTGATTTTTCATATCTGATCCCCGCTCATAGCCAAGTCGTTAACTACTGTAATTCAGTTTCCCTGCTTTTTGAGCTACTTCCAGATCTCTTGGTCTCAATCTTTGCTGACACACATGAAGGTCGACCGCTTTCACTCGAAGAGATCATGTCTTATTTTAGCATTTCTTGTTTTTTCTTTTTATTTCTACAAAGTGTTTTCTAAATTGTTTCTGTGGGAAAGTTTTTTATGTGCAATGTGTCGAGATAAAAAATCGGCTGGAGTTTTTTCCAATACCCATTTCCCCCAGGGATTGCTTGCGGCTTGGATCTCTAAAAAATTGTGAATCAGTGAATCGTTTTGATGTGCATTTGATAAGATGTTGTTTGCTTGTTTTGCGATACCTTACAGCACATACTTTCCAGTCTAAAATCTTCCTCCCATAAGTACGAACTTTGTTAAATCCACGAAGATTTTCCTGCGATTTCCATGAATTTCGTTTAAACTGTAAACACACCTTAAGGCATGCTTTACAAAACTCGTACTTAAAAATTTTGGAAACTCAGTTAATTCCATGACCGTGCATGGATCTTACTAGCCTTCGTCCTCGTTTTTTTGTTTTGTTTTGTTTGTCCTCACTGAAAATTGTTTCCATGCTGCCTGTATATTCTATCCAGACAGTCTGTCTAAGTGT
>JAOBRC010703894.1:0-10433 GCA_027575255.1 Scolionema suvaense | reverse complement strand
CGCGACTTCAATGGAGTGCTTTCCGTCAGGTTAAGTTGCCGAAGTATCTGAAACAAGGAGTATCACACTATATTCCACAACTATCGAAAATTATACACACAATATCACTCTACACTTCAGAGCAAAAACGTTAAGGCAAAGAAATTTTGAGACGATTTAGATCATCAAATTATTTAGGTACACCATACAAACGAAAAGTTTGGACCAGAAAATTTTCCTCATTTTGCTTTCGTAGTCTTCATTTCGAAAGACATATTTCGTGAAATTTCATGGAAAAATGCGTTCCCTATCAATTGCCTTAGGTATAGTCACTTCTGATGATAAGTGCAGCAAATGAAATATCATTAGTCGTACTAAGTATTTGGACATACCTTAAGGGGATTTATTTTTGCGTGGATAAACTTTTGCGAATTTTGCGAATTTCTGCTAAATTCGCAAAATTAAATACACACAAAATTTAACAAAATGGTATTAAGCTGACCAAAACCAAATACAACTAATTTTTTGATCGTTAATCAACAACAATTTGCTCCGACTCGTTCTTTCTCTCTATGTGCACGCAAGGAACTTTGTCAATAACCTCCTCAATTTCTTTCGTTGATGCTCATTCGCTGAATTACTTCCATGTATTTTCTCTGCAAATCTCTGATTCGCAAAAATAAATCCACGTAAAACGTTCCCAAATATGGACTCGCAAAAAGAAGTCCACGCAAAAATTTATCCCCTTAAGGTAGCTTTCCAAAAATAAATATTTCACTGCAAAAATGTATCCCCACTAAGTCCTTTGTTTAGCCTACCCTGTCAAAGCTAATTCTCGCGAAATACCTGAAACATTGAAATTTCTTCCCTCAAGAAGCTGAGACAGATGTTAATGGGTTATAACTAACGTGAAAATGTGGTATGCATGCAAATATGTTACGCCCGCGAATTTGGTAACTCAGGGATTTTTTTCATGACCCAGTGACTATATAAAAAGGCAAATATCATCTGTTGCTGCTGTGTGGCGCATTCGAGACTTTGTTTGGCTCACTTTCTCCATCAGATTGAAGCGAATAATGGCCTCTTCGATTTTGTTCTAAGATGGAAAAGCAATGAGCTAGAAAAATGTGCAGGGATACAATCACAAAAACAGGTGCGTTGCGAATACGCCCCAAAGTAACAAATTAAGATGAAAGACAGAAAATGTAACGTATACATTTTATATTTATACGAGCCAACGTTGTTTTGTTTCAGGTAAGTGTTAGTCAAAAAATATGATGACACGAACCTATTTGAATACGTGTCAATTGACCCAATTGTCAATGAATTTTCTCCATGTGGCTCCGCGCCACCATTTTCGCTTTTATTTGTGACTTCCTATATCTTTGTAGATAATTCTTGGTTCTTTGTAATGGCATGGTACATGTTTGGGCAGACAGTATCGGAACTTGGCTGATGTCTTGCAGGAGACAGGAGATGTTTACTTAAGGGCCTGCGCCAGATCTCAACCAAGAGTTGAGTTTGTCATCTTTCCTGGTGGTTCCAAGCTCTCAATCGCGCCTGTGCCCAGCGGATCTCTATGGACACGGCGGCCATCCCGGAATGGGGAGCCCTAGTGGCTTGGAGCAGGTCTTCTTACAACAAACTTCATCTTCGTTGATGCGTATCTCAGTTTGCGTAACTGTTTTTTCAATCATCTATCGTCATAAGTCCGCCAAATCTGAGGATTGTGCACTTGTTACAGTTGATCGTGCCGAACTTAGGCACTTTTTTAAAGATTTACATTTCACAAATCTATTTGAAATTTCTTTGGGTGCTGATTTCTACAGGAAAGTGTAAACTCAGGTGTAATTCAAACTAAAAAACAACAGAAGCTCGATTTCGACAAAAATGGACTTATTACAGTTTTGAATTCCGGCAACCATATAGTGTTTGAAACTATGAAACCTATTTAATATCCATATTTTGTAGCTGAAGAGTCAGATAAGTCCCCTTTGTCGGTTCCTTCTGACAATCGTTTTTATGTACCAACGCAAAACGTTCCCCCGAATAGCACACAAGGTTCCCGGGGGGTTGCCTGTGTGTGCTTTGTTTCCCCTATGTGGGTTGTCATCGATATCCATGTTTGAATCTATATTCAAGCTACTGCGGCCTTATCTAACAACAATTCAGTATTGGCAAGGAAAGCGAAATGGGCAAGTTTTCCGGCCAAATAATTAAATAGAAAATCCATCCCAGAAAGCTAAATGCAAAAGATGCCTTGTTATTGACCCTCATGCGCCTTTGCCTTGGTCTCCTGAATAAGGACCTTGCTGACCCATTTGGCATCTCCAAGGCAACATGCTCCACAACATTCAAAACATGGATCAGATTATTAAGTCTAAGATTGTGAAAGAATTTGGTACAATGGTTGCCACAAGAATCCATTCAGGAAAATATGCCTGCCATATATAGGAAAGCCGGTCATGGTAAAGTTCGAGTTATACTCGAGTGTAGCGAAGCTTTTATTTAACGATCAAAATCATTGCTGACACAAGCCCAGACCTGGTCAGACTACAAGTCACGCAACACATTTAAATTCCTCATAAGGATATCTCCTACTGGCTTCGCTACATCTCTTTCTGACTGTTATGGAGGTAGAGCAAGCGATAAGTTCGTTTGTCAGGATAGTGGATTCTTCAACTGCCTTGACCTGTACGATGAAATAATGGCTAACAGAGGGTTCCAAATTCAAGAGGAGCTTTATTTGAACTTCTGCACATTAACAGTCCTCCCTGGTGCCAGGCTGAAGTCTCAGATGACAGCATCCAAAGTCCAGAAAACAAAGAAGGTAGCAAACCCACAAATTCGCGTCGAAGGAGCTATAAACGGAATAAAAGCGTTCAGAATTTTGAGAACTGTTTTGCCTATTACGATGCTTCATCATTGTGATGATATAGTACATACATGTGCAGCTCTTAGTCATTTAAAACTGTTACTGTTTAAAGAGTCAGCTTTTTCTCAATGGAGCCTGTATGTAGTTAAAAACAGCTATTTTCTGTAAGCATGAATTGAAGGTAGGTACCTGAGTTGAGCGAATTCTTGCCAGTTAGTTTTGTATAAAAAAAACTGTGATAGTCATTTCGCATTAAACAAAAAACGAGTCTCATATTCATTCGCGACAAAATGTCTCCAGCCTGCCCATATAATTTGCAGTTCAATGCTTTGTTTTCCTTCTAACCTTCCCCGTATCAACTTGATGGGCGAACACAACAATATCAGGCCATTATCAAATAATACTGCAGGCATCAAAATATGAATCCGTCACTGTAAATATTTTACTGCAAATAGACATACAGAATTCCAAATGGCAAAAAACGCCAGCCTATCTTAAATTCAACTACACCTATAAACAGACTTTTATATCTTATTAAAGGAAAATTAATGAAATTAACGTCATGTTCCTATTTGTTACACTCAATTGAACATGACACATTCATGCGCAATTCTTGCACTTCAAGAGAATACAAGATATACTTCAGGTATATGGGGCATATTTGCTACGAGAACCCGATTCAAGTGATCTCAAAATCGCCTTACAACGTTCAACTTCCGCATACATACTGCTCCCAAAATATGTACAAACATACATATATATACTCTATATCGTGCTCTACACCGGGACAAGAGCATACCAGGTGACACTTGGCATGCCTCATATTTTGTTCACAAAAGCATGCTTCTCCTTGGCCATTCTTCACCCTGAAGCATCGCGAGGAAGCATCTTAAATTTGGACCTTCATTGGACCATAACTTGGTTACAAGAAATGATAAATCAAAGTTCCTGGTACAGTAAGTAGATCTCATCAAACACAATCATCATGCCAAATTTCAGACGAAAAACGTTTAATCAATCAAAAGATATGAACTGCAGCGTGTCAAAAAGTGCTGAACTGAGAAAATGGACGATAAAGATGAGAATACACATTTCTGTCTATATTCACCTTAACTAGAACAACATCGTTCGACAGCTGAAAGTAACTTTCTGGAGCGAATCCCAGTTTTCAAAATTTACAAAACAATGAGAACTCTCTGTCATGTGAATGCACATAAATTGCTATGAAACGCTGAGAACTTATTTATTCAGGAATAAATGTAAATGGACAAAATGCAGATGAAAGAATTGAATAGATAGAACTCGGCCCAGACCAGACTCTATATATCCCCAGTGACATAAAATTTCAATCACCACTTCTCATACAGGCGAAAATAAAAACTACCTTGTTAGCACACTAGAACTAAGAGTTAGAACAACCCAGGGCCATAAACACCGCCCTCTTTATTTTCTGCCTCATCAGCAATGTCGTTTGCGCGTACTTTTAACATCGTCAGACGATTTCCAGTCCATACACGTTATGTGCAATGCATCATGTTCAGCACAAAACATCTCCGTGAATACATGAATCGAATTAAAAACATTCAGGAAGCCACAAGCACCATTGTTGAAAGGAACTACTGCTGATGCTACAATAAGTTCATTTACAACTCTCTCGATGAAAACATCTTTCGTACACCGTTTCCAAATAACGCCATTCAAGGATTCATTGCTGTTCTGAGCTTTAAGGCAAGATTCTCAGGTTCTTAGAACCTGTTTATTATCATCTTTTGCCATGCAAGCACCTTTCTAACAACTGATCATCGCTAAGATCAAGAAACACAGGCTTAATGGCATCTCGTACAACCACTGGCAACCCTGACTTGTGCTTGTATGTGCTGGTATGATTGATTTTATCAGCCTGAAACTTGCACCAGCGGTCTGCAGTTTTCAGGCACATATGATGCTGAATTTCAAGCGTAGGAGCTTCCGAGCAATGATGTAACACAGCACCAATGGCCTTTTTCAGCTGATAGACATTGGTTCCAGCACACTGACGAATTGCAATTCCAAAGAAGTTCTATAATTTATTCCTCATTTTATTGGTCAATCTATCTGTGCCACCCCATGGTTTTCCATCAGCAAGAGGTTCTTTCGTCTTACGTTTTATCAACCTTTACCCAACATGCTTCTGGATGTGACCAACACACTCGTACTACATCAGCATACGATTTAGAATCACCATCACCAATATAGTTAGTGTGTCGCAACTTTCTACGAGAAACAGAATTTACAAAACACTCTACAAAACCTGCTGCTTCCACGGAGCCCGCAGAGCCATGATCATTAATTGGGCATTCATGATTTTCAATAAATGTGTCGTACTGTTCAGGATTATTATCCTTTTTTGTCTCCCAGAAGGAGCATTCATGACATACCTTACTGTGAACACTGAAATCTACACTCTTGCCAGAGTCAGCTGCAATTACTGTCACAACATCATTTAGGGATGAAAATCCTCTCTTTTGCGACGTTCCATCGCAAGAAACTGTGATGTCTGCTGTTTCATTGTCAGAGTGAATAAATTCATTGGCAGCCTCATTCATCGATTGCTGCGCAACAGTTGGATAGGTTTCAGATATTGTTTTCTGGATGTCATTGAATGTGTAACACCGACGTCCACTTTAATACCCAAGATGCTGCTGAAGTGTTACAGTTTGTATTGGTGAATTACAGGGTGCTTCTTCCCGAATCCAAGACATGTTCCTGTTGTGGTGCTTGACAGAGCAGAAAGCTGTCCTAGAATCACCATTTCTAGCTTTTCATCCGTCAGTTCTGCGCATGACCTGGTGTAAGATAGGGCTTCGTCAATATTCATGCCCTCCGTACAGTTGCCAGATACACAGCTACATCCACGATGAAAGTAAGCTTCATTATTTTCTTGCCGGAGGTGCCTGTTGCAGACTCTGCTGCAAATTGTTTAAGGAAGTAGGCATGGTATTTATACCTGAAACGTATAGAAGAAATCTGTAGCTATAATCATGCAAAGTTTGAGAATGCGTGATATCTCAGTCAAAGTTTGAAGGGAGGGTCATTATAGCCTGTGCCAAGTTAGGTTAAGGGCTTCAAGGTATGTAACTTCCAAAATCTGCTGCTGAAGACTTCTAAATAATTTATTTGCTGATGATAAGAAGATACATACTCATTTGCCGATTGAATGCCAACAGGTAATGCATCTTCCAGTTCAACATCATACAGATCGTCTATGTTAGTCAAAGGACGGTTTGCCAACACGTAGTCTTCTATCTTGAAAGAAGCTTTGTGTCCTGCTAAAATGCTATCTTCTGTTTCATTCAATTGAAACGCGTTTCTGCTCTGATAAATGCTGGAGGGTCTGAACAATTACAGGGACTGAACAATGATGTATCGTTCATTGTGGTGCTATTGCTTCGTCAAAGGCGACGACACCTTGGCATACAGTGCAACACAAGTCGAGACAGCTGGTTTCTCATGATGTGCATGTGTACCAATCTTTGCACGGACAGAGATTTGCCCCGAACTTTCTCAGCACTTGAAAAAGAAATATTCAGGGATTACTTAGATTCTCTCATCAGCCTGTGCATTTCACCAGGAATTTTGTAATTTGTAATGGAAACAGCAAAAGTGTGGTCAATTTGAGACTCTGAGGATGTCCTGCAATAAGAACACAAATACACACACTATCAAAATCTACAGACTATCTATATTTTGCTCTTTTACCTGCTTATGTTCTGCTTCCAGCTTGTGTCTGATCACACGACATTTATTAGCAATCTGTGGTTGAGAGTCTTCTCCACTTCAGGCGGGTTTTCGTGGTGCTGTAATGGGAACACAGCAAAAGCCAAGCTTTTCATCAGACTTATTCTAAGGGGATCAAGTTTTTTATCTCCACCTTCATTGTTTCGACTATCACCGATTTCTCGTTTCGTGAAGAACACCAGTACTAACGAAAGAACAGCGAGGTGCCTCTCTGCAGTTGATAGTGCTTGATCTTTCACCTCCTGCTTCCAGCCATTAGCTCCACCTGATGCTGGTTAAAGCACAGATTTTGTTGCTGCAGCTTTCCCAGCTTTCACTGTTCTCTTGCATATTTTTGGCGGATGTTAAGATGGGATTAAATCTTTGCTCGTGTTTAACTTCTCTGCTCGTGTCAGGCCACGGCCAATGGTGATGATTTGGTAGAAGAGAAATGAGCTCAAACTGAGATTCAATATCCATATGAAGGGGTAATGCATCTGTAAGAGACCTCCGGTCAGGTACTGGATTCATCCTGCGATCAAGAAGTTCCTGCTCCCACTTCTTTCCAACATCAGGCATGCTGCATACCAAGTACCTGCAGTAATAAAAGAATAAATCTAAAAAGTACTTTCGTCTAAAAAGTGAGGCATGATACAATTCCATTATAAATTACTGTTCAGTGACTGTTCACAATGATGGACTGAGGTGGAAGTTTGATTAGTAACAAAGAGCTTAGTGGAAATGAGCACAAGCTGGCTAGTGGAGAGTCAATACTTAAAGTGGGCCAACAGTGAAGCTCATTGAGACACAACCTCTTGAGTAGCAGAGATAGTAGTTGGAGGATCAATGTAGCTACACTTGTGGATATGGTTGTTTCATTCTCATCTTCATACATAAAAACTAACTCTCACTTTTAAAATTTAGATGTCGACCTAAGACGACAAATATCATTGTGATGTCTTTATAACTGATTAGCTGTCGTTTATGTGAAATCACAACAATAAAAATTGTCAAACAATCATACACGCAAGTGCAACCGCTCCAGGTTTTTGTTATCTACTATGCAAAAAAATATACAACCAACTTAAAGACGGATTGTATTCGTCAAACCAAAATAAACCTACATGTGTACAGATCACTGATTTCTGAATTTCATGAATCTAATTTGGAGTTTAATGTTATATGTTGCGTGTATATGCTTTTAGTCGAGAGCATTGTTATTTTTCGTTGCTGCCTACGGAATTGTAGTAACCAGCTCTGGCTAAGACATGCTGTATAGACGGTTTGATTAGAAAAAAGAGATATTTGAAAAGATAATCGTTCTTCTTAGCAAGCAACTCACATGCAAGTTTGTAAGTGATACAGGGGTAGGAAAAAAGAACATTAAATCAACTAGCACACCCTGCTAACAATTTGTCAGAACGAACCTGATTCTGCACAGCATTTGGCTCTCCCTGCTGCTGAAAGGGTTTTGCTTCTCTTCAGTGGGGGGTAGATACAGTTCATGGTCCTCTTTTGCTGAAGGAAGCTCAATATCCATGTTCTGCTCGTCATCAAAGTTTGCACAGATAGATTGCAGATGAATCATGTAGTTTCTGTCAATTGTGTTAATTGAAATGGATACGAATTTCCTTGAATCATTTTATGGTTCGTCAATTATTGCTGCAGGCAGCTTTGTTTATCGTTTTGGGATAACCATTTGCACATTGTAATATCTTGGTGCAAATAGTATTTCAAGTGGGTTTTTGTAGGTGCTCTGTGCGTCTATTCATTGGCTGAGCGATCCCTGTAAAGGAAAAGAGGTCAGTGAAATAGCGGTCCTCTTTGGAGTGTTTTACTCCTGTGTTAAATTATACTTCTCGTATTGTCATTCAATACACTTAGGTGTCTTGTTCCTGTCTTCATCAATACTTTTCCAAACTTAGCTGATATATTTTCACAACCCTTTGAAGCATGTGATATGGCCTATTTCAAACCCCTATTTCACACCCTTATTTAACTTGGGTGGGATCAGTGAGACACCCTCCCCCTTCCCCCCTTCTTGTAAGGTGAAACTGGGACTTCACTCTGTGTATTGGTAGAATTGCACTCTTCATACGCAAAATCAGTCTTTCCTTTCAGACATGTAAAATTTAATAATTGAAACAGTGGGCTTTATAGTTCCTAAGCATCTTTTTTCAGTTATAATTTCTGACAATCTTCTTTCGTATTTATCATAATTCAGAAAAACCCATTTGATCATCAATAGTTTGTTTCTTTGCACCATATTTTACTGGTTTTTTACTGGCTAAGCTTCACATAGAGGGAATCAATCTAGTTTGGGAAGAAGTTCCCTGAAGGTATCACAGGTAATATTTTTGTGTATGATTTTTAGGTTAACTGATTTAGTTCTCATGATCCAGCTCTGAACCTGTTTGGTCAAAGTACTGTATGGGTTCATAAGGGGTTCTAGTTATTCAGATGCAGTTACCCGTGGCTTCTGCTCAGGTCATGCTTACGGGCACTTTGTTCACTAGAATGTTCTCAAAAAAGTACTTTCTGCTTCTGGTATTAATGCCTGATCATGTTTTAGACTCGTTGTGCTCGATGATAACACACAATGGGGGGCTTCACACGGAAGTCTTCCGTCTTGATATCACAACAGAATTAATTGCTTGAATTCTTGATTAGCTCAGGAGAGAAATCGCTGTTGGCCGTGATGCAGATCTTTAGATGTGATAAGCACGAGAGGTAGACAGACGTAAACGCAGATGCATATTTCTGACCGTAGTTGTGAGAGATAGGTGAGTACAACAATTGTTTTTCAATGCTCATCTAACTTCCGGGGAGTATGCTGCTAATGCTTATGTTCAGCAAGGAGGTTTAGCCTCCTTGTTTTCAGTAATGAAAAATGCTGTGAACGCAGGAGCCATACTCCCCATACTCACACCTTCTTAAATCAAATCTGCATGCGTTGTGAAATTTCTTATAAAAAAGAGAGTAATCTGAAAGTCACACTGGCACTGGTATAATAACCCTTCCAAAAGATAGACCATGCAAACCATGCGAACCCCTCTCTCCTTAGAGGAGTCTTAGAAAATACTCAAAACGTGGGGGGGTGGGTGTATTTTTTGTAAAAAGGGAAGATCGTCAACAGGGGGAGGCAGTATAGAAAGGGGGAATGATGTGAAAAGGGGGATATAAGCATATGTTCATCTGTGAATTATATAAGTCACAGGTAAAAAAAAAATGGTTCTAAAAACATTAGATAGCAGTTACGCCCCAATGAAAACAGAATGAGGCTACATGCACTCAAATGAAAATGTGAAGTTTTGATTGAGCCGGAAAACGCCCCGAGACAGGGGCAAAGGGATCACAACCATAGTTAATAGAAGTCCCTATTATGTCACAGCTTATCATTACCTGCTATTGCACTTATTTTTTTCCTTGGTTACTGCTAGGAAAGACTAGCTGACACTGGGAAAGACTAGTGACGATGGGAAAGACCATTGACGATGGCAAAGACCATAGGATCAAAGTATCTGTGGCGGTATGGTAGGCTTGGTGGTGTTTGCCTAGCACATAGTTTTGGGATTATCTATAAGTTCGAGACGATTGCTGTAGCCCACCGGGGGTTGACGCATAGCCTTGGCTTGGGTGCTCGTGGTTAATGCGGTGGAGGTGTGGGATGTGCAGCATGTCGAGGTGTAACTCCTGACATTACGCCTCGAGTTGCGGTACTCTCATTCTGAAGCTGTGTTGCCACATGCCTCATTCACAAGGTTGTTTCGTGACCTCTGGCATACCCTTTCTAAGGGCGGTTCTAAGCACTGGGCTCTGTGTT
>JAOBRC010703783.1:0-10434 GCA_027575255.1 Scolionema suvaense | reverse complement strand
GAGGTTAATTTCAATCCTGAAATTGCTGCCGCTGCTGGTCCCTCCAGCAGTCCCTTAAGATAAGAAAATTTGTCTACATCAGATAACGAACTATTGTCATGAATCGAACTTTCAAATCGATCCCAGAAAGATTGAAACTGTAATGGATTACCCGAGAATTTATTTATGCTCAGCTTAGGTAGTCGAACTTTCACATTTCCCGTTGAGGAAGAACTGGTACTTTCTCCCGAAAATGAAATATCTGCCGGGTTTGACGTAGGTTTTTCTAATGCTAAATCTAATTTAGCTAGTGCCTGAAATATACTGCTTGCAAATTCACTCGTGCTGTTAATTTCTGCTTGCACTTGGTCATCGTCGGTTAGTTTCAAAATGTCAGTGTCTAGTTTTTCCAAAGAAACTCTCTGTTTTTCAAGGAAGCTTTGAAAGCCCCGCAAAGTAGCAAATTTTTCTTCCGATGTTGTGTTTAAGGCCTGGTCAATGTCATTCAGAGTTCGAGTCACAGCGCCTCGGTGACCTGCTCTTTCGTTTATTAAACGAGACAAGTCAGACATTTTCCCCTGATTTTTCTTTCGCCTCTTGTCCCTCATTGGGCGCCAAAAGAGTGTATATGTGGTGAATACAACTGAGGGAACTAGAGCACCGTTAGCTATAGTAGAAATTGAAGGTTCGGTAACCCCAAAATCAATGTCTTAGATAAAATTAGTGTCCCAAATATACATAGACTCAAGTTCTAAACATCATACATCTCACACGCTAGATTAAACGTAGATAGTTTTAGATTACTCCTAGTAGAATGTAGAATCAAGGTAGAATCCCTCGCTGAGTTCATAGGTTTGAAACTACGTAGAATATTCAAACTCAGTAAAACTAGAATAAATACTTCTCACCTAGAGAATCCTCGAAAGGTATGTAGAATAGTGACTCAACTATAAAACTTTCCTTCTCAAAGACACACGTCTTATTCTCACGAAGGCCAGTTTAGAATCCCCCCAAAACCGAGAAAAACACACCACAAAAAGCGTGAATAAAATTCCTATAGCAAATGTCTTCAATAAAATAGCGCATTCTTGCGTAAAATTCCCCCAAAACACCAACATCAAATGTATTGGATTAGTTTACCAATTAACATTTCACAACATAGCATACATGATTTTATGCTCTACTCGCTAGCTTCGCCGCTCGCTTGTTACGCTAAAGCGCTAACAACGGTGTGCGGCTTATACCCCAAGGGTTTTTTAAGACTTTTGTCGTAACCTGAAATCAGCTGCTCCCATTCTCTGCGTAGGGGGCTGCCTGCCTAATCCCTGTGCGAGAAAGGATCATCTGACCGTATTTCTTGGACCTGCTGCACACAAAGAAATTTGGCGTGATTTATTACATGAATTATCCCACAGATCAATTTTTTCGATTGATGGTTGTAAATATTTAGTAGCGTGCCTGCGGAAATGTCGATGAGTCTCGCTTATACATATGAAGTTGTATCATGCAACGACATAATATAAGCAGGTCGGCGAGTGCAGGCCAGCGCATTCCAATCTCGACTGTTTTTCTAAGCGCCAGTTGTTGACTTCCTTCAGGCAAGGTGCGACATGGCTCATAGAATTCGATGATCGTCGTATTTAGGCTGGGATTTTATGCTGAACATTGCACAGAAGAATCTTCTTTCCAATTTCTTGGCTGGAAAGGATGGTATAAGTACTCTTCATTGTAATTTTGGGAAATCATTTGTTATTACAAATATTGTCTTATGAAGCCCAGCAGGGTGTACTTGATTTGTTATACACCACAATGCTTCGATTTAAAGCCTGGAGCACATATTAAATTTTTGGACTTTTTAGGGGGCGTTCATTCCATTTTTGTGAAACTTTATACACCAATGAAATATGCGCTATATTAATTGTTGATATCATCGTCAATATCGTCTTTTCCATATTTCCATATTCTTGTACGAAATAAAAAACTGATATAATAATGTAGTAATGGCAGTTTTACATGGATTGATTAGTGCACCTCTAATAAACGCCCCCTAGAGAGGGCGTCTATTCGACAAGGTGTTCATTGGAAGATCTCCTGAAAAGGGGGGCGTTTAAAAGAAGGGAGCGATTAATCGAAGAAGTATGGTATGCTCTATTATTTCTGCGAAGAAAAAGAATTCCAACGAAATGCATTTCATTGTTTGCAGAAACTGACTAACAAGTGTATCCCCATCACAACTCATACTTAATTGATTACAGTAAGCAAAGATGGGAATGAAATATACATTTTGAGACCAAAGCATAATGTAGATAAAGATGCAGTTACTATTATCATTCGCAGTAAATCTATACGTAATCATTTGACGTCTGTTCAACAATGAGAAGGTGTTGATTGATTTGTTTCATGGGAAGTCATAGCATTTCTGCTAAGAAATCATGGTATTGTCGTTTTCACGAATCCTCAATTATGCGTCTGCCTCGATTTAAGTACCACAGTTTTTAGACTACTTCTTGAATTAGTGCCGCCCTTGATTAAGCACCACATCATTGGTTGTGACATTCAGCGCCAAGTCTAGACATTTGTGTCAGAGGGTATTAAAAAAAATGACTTATATGTTACATTTCATTCCAGACTTGGCCATGTTTTCTGCTGAAAATAAAATAATTTGACAGAAACCTTTTCTTTGGATAAAGCCTCGAGTAAGCTTCGCATCCGAAAAGTTGAGTTTTAAATAAGGGTGACCGCGCTTAGAGGAAAACTCCGGTCAAAAACTAAGTGACCCTGCCTTGAATATACCTTTTTCCAGTAGTGGATGGTCAGTAAATTATCTTATGGGTCGTGGAAGTCTGAGACCGACTGAAGACGTAAAGAGGCATTTAAGATTTTTTGACCATGCGGACCGTTAAGAGATTGAAGAGGTCAAATACCTCTGAGATCTCTTCGGTCCCCAAGGTCAAAAAAAGTTTTAAATGGATTAGTAGAAGAAAAACGCCAAATGTCGGCAAATACGGGAAATATTGATTGGAGCTTAAGATTGCCATGAACTTTTTACATATGATATACCGTTGGAAAGCCTGAAATGAGGCACGGAATTTTTTGCAGGGGTCTACCCCCGGGGCAAATTCAATCCTGACCCACCCTTTTTGGCCCTGAATATCGGCTCTTTTTCGACTATGTTCACTTTGAGGTCAGAAATTAGGCAGAAGATAGACTCTGATGAAAACTGTTCTAGCCATCAAATGCAGGGGAAAGAATGTAGTTTCCAAAAATAGGGTTAAATTTTTTATACTTACTCACATGACCACACCAGTGACGTCACAATAAGAATCACCAAAAATCAGTGTTATTGGTTTTACGGGCATAACTCGCCATAAACTACCTAAAGTTTTCATTTCATTTCAAGTTGTGATAGCAAGTTTATTCAACATTCTGGGTATATATGGTTTGTTATAGGCAGTGAAGGCTCCTTTAGTTCAAAACCGCTCTTAGCACCCACCGATCGCAAAAATCGGTCTGTTCCAGACATTTTTGAGGCCGGATACATCGGACACATCAGCTCTTTGCCCTTTGAACTCTTATTTTGATGTATTTTGTCAAAATAAGTTGATTTTTATAAAATAAGAGCTTTGGTTCCTGAGTAATAACTATTTAAATGCCAAAATCAGCCGTTTGCGTGAAATGGGAAAAAAATGGCAAAAATGAAGATTTTGGGAAAAATCGTACTCTACTTTTCATCCCAGATTGGTCAAAAATGTGCGCTATTTTTATAGTTCTTTGCATGGGGAAAATTGATTATAGTACTAGCACTTTTGGATGAAGGTATATCCTGTTAAATTTCTAGTTTACCGGTACTTAAATCTCAAGTTATGAGATCTGGATTCCCAAAATTGGTCATTAAGGGGACTCGGAACCAAAAGCTGGGTAAGGTCCTATTATTCCGACAAAACTTTTAGCTTCCCAATAAATTGCACTTAAATGCAACAATAATATGATATTGGTTTGAGAAAATGTACAACTTTATGTCTTATATTTATCCCCATTTCCATTTACTGTTACTGTATCATGAAAGGGACTTAAAAAGCACCCTATTTTGTCCATGTTTTACAACGCACTTTTTCGCGTCTAGAAGATAAATATATCAATGTGTCTTGAATCTTTTTCCGCTGAAGGATATGATTTTCACACGGACGACTATTCATGAATGCCGTCAAAATGGACGTCTTATGCTCCAAAAGTAAGATCTTAAAATCAACATGTCAGATCACGTGTTTGAATGATGTTATCTTTTGTTATGTAATTAGGATCTATTGTTTGGGCAAATTTCAATGCCCTTCATATATTGCCGACGTCAGAAGCATGTTGGACCCTAAATTTTTACAAAATTTCCAGAAATCAATTTCTGAGTAAATCTTTTAACATCAGTACCGTTTAACTTGTTTTTATTGCGTCTATATTCGGAGGTATTAGCCACAAAACTCCACGTTGCGCTTTGTTTGGTTTTGACAAAATGACGTCAAAACGCCGACATGCAATATCGACACAAAGTTGTAGACATATTTTTTGAATTTCCCATCAAATTTTATTGAAGAACGACCTTTCCTCTAATAGACCTTTTCGCATGTCGTCATCATGCAATGCATTGTGGATGGTCAAGGGGTACACTAAAATTAATGATACGGTGATAAAAGCAAATAGTCTTATGTTGTTACCAATTTTGCTGTCAGTAGGCAATTGCGTCCACTCTGTAGGAATTAAAATGATCCCCTTCGAGACATTCAGCTACCATCTTGATGAGATTTGCCAAATGGTCATATCACAATGCATCGCATGATGATGATTAGAGAAAAGGTCTATTTTTAACAGCGTTTTTACAGATGTGAGTCGCAAATGTTAGTCAATTTGGGACCATTGTCGGAACCGAAAATTCAACTGCGCCATTGCACGGTATATAGCAATGAAAACGTAGTCTTCACCTAGCCAACTTGATGAAGCGCTAAACTTCGATAGCATCTGTTTTCACGTTTCGTTTCCGAGCAACGTTCCAAAGCGTCCTATCTAGAGTAGAGTCCAATATTAAGCCCCAGCCCCTGATTGGGGTATGTAGATTAGTTGTTGGAAAACCAAATGACCAAAAAAAAAAATCCTTTTTTGAGCAATGCTCGACCATTATAGAAAGTGATCAATGCAGTCTTTATAAGTAAAAATAAGGGATATTGGCGATTAGCTACGATTGCGCAAAATAGACCATGTTAAGCTAAGGATGAACGCAACGTAAGAGTCATCTTGTTTGACCACCATTCTTCAAATTTGATTTAGAAATAACCGCAGTAGCAAACATGATATTAGCACGTTAAAACTAGTGACTATGACCCAAATACTTGTCAAATGTTACGTTATTACTATTAACATCTTATAACTTGCATAACGACTCTCTGGTCCAGTGGTTAAGATGTTTGCATGAAGAGCGAGGGGGTTCCAGGTTCAGATATCCCAATGAGCCTCATCTTATTCGTCATCTAATTCTTCTTCAGAATGTTACTTTCGGCTTCCCATTTAACGTTTTCCAGCTGGTGCCGATGGAAAAGTGGTTATCAGCCTTGCATGATGGCAAGAAAATGTCTTACTAAGCGAACATTCGAATGATTGGGGATTAGCTGGCGTGGTGAGCGATCAGATCCTGAAGCCGCTCTTGAGATGATGTAGAGGTTTTCGTTTCGTGCAGTTATCTGTGGAAATTCTTCTGAATCAGCAAAAGTATGCAGATATGAGGTCGTAATTTTGAATAAAAAAAATGAGAAATAATCTGCTTATTTGAATAATCGTGGATCGTGCCCTAGACATTTTAAACGGAACATATTTTCTGGCTCTGATTCTGGTTTCCAAGTACCTTCTGTCGGCATGAGGTCATCGCAAGAGATCAAAGATTACCTTTCAGACTTGATTGAACCTTTAATGACCAACGATTCTCTGAAACCAGTGTTGAACGATTTTAAGAACGAAATATTTTCCGTCATTCAAAAACAGGAAGAAACTACAGCCCTACAGCGACCAGCGACCGGCCCTACAGCGACCAGCCCCTGTTTACGTGCTTGCATGTATCAGAATTTTCGATAATCTGTTCCAAGTCAACGGGGTCAATAGAGCCTGACCTATGACCTCATTAGTGGAAAAACCCATTGTTGGATCAGAGATAGTGTTTAGCGATTTATTTTTTAAAAGAATAAAAGCCACCAACATATTATATACCATTGGAAAGCTCTTGTTAAAGGCCTTCTTTGATACCTCATGTTAAAATTTTGATAAACGTTTCCCGAGTTATAAGCGACAGCGTGCAGATTGCAGGTAATTTTCACAGCGAGCGTGGCTACAAAAGAAACGTTTTGGGAGCTTGAGGTTTTCCTCAGAATATGTCTCGATAAATCAAAGGGATTCTCCAAAACTTTGGAGCAGCAGCATGTTTTCAAAAACGGCAATTTTGGAAAACTCTGAGGGAGCAGAATTCGCGCCCTAAAGTAGAATATGATCAAAAAACTTAAAAACTAAATAAAAAGGAAGAAAAAGTTAATACGCCCCTCACTAAATATTTCAAACGCAAGAAATATTATGGTTTATTTTGCAACCTAGTCAACACTTGAAATCTGAACGTATTAGTCATATAGAAATTATACTGCGGACAGTTTTCTAGCAGTGCCTTTCGTATTATGTTTCGAAGATTTACGCAGTGACTTGGAATCATTGTTGAGTTGCTTATATTCTTCAAAAACGTCTCGTGATTTAGGAAACGCAATAGGAAACGTTTTCCATGAAAATCTCAGAAGTTCTAAGAAACGTTTGGTGCAACGATGGTTGCTTGGTTTCTTATAAAAACGTGTAGGCGATGTTGCTTTCGGCATGAAAACTCCAGTCCACAATAAAGTCAACTATTATTAACTTTTGTTTTGATAAATCATTAGTTAACGAACGAAGACAGTAATTCTATGCTAGAAATGGTTACACTTCAAACTCATAACGTGTTGCGAACAAAGATGAACAAGTGAGAGACTGAAAACCGGAACAATATTAACGAGCCTCTGCTCCAATTAGACTGACTAAACAGCATAGAAAAACTTTTATGTGGATGTTTTACTAATTATTTTGTTTAAAGCTGATAAAAATAGTTGGGGGCTGGTCTCTATAGGGCTGGTCGCTGGTCGCTGGTCGCTGTAGGGCTGGGGGCTGTTAATCGCTCACAGCCGAAACGATTGAGAAGTTAAGTAGTGAAATGCCATTGAAGGACAATGCGAACAATATAGTAGGCGTGCCAGCTTACGAATTCATGGTGTAAACGAAATAGATATAAAAGATGGTAATGTTATGCCCTTTATCATGAACTGCTGTGCGGAAATGAACATCACTCTGAATGACACTGACATTGATAGAGCCCACGTAATTGGCAAGGGTCGGAAAAATCCTGGTACTGGCAAACTGGAAAAGTCCATAATTGTCAAGTTCTCTTCTTGGAATGCAAGAAAAAAGTTTTATAGTATTTATGCCCCGAAAGCAGGAAGAAGAAACCAGGGAAACCTTCTTTCTCAGTTAGCCTTGATCTAACCAAGCGTTATGACGCTTGGTGTGAAGTTCAGAAATGGTAATCTGCGTTTTTTTAATTCCGACGAGCAACTGGAAGATCTTCTGGGCAGTGCTTAGCTTGTGTCGTTGATGGTTTTTCAGCTTGTGTTAATGCTATTTTCAGTTGTTAATAACTCCACAGAGGCCTGAAGCATGTGATTGTCTGTTTTGCGTTTTTCTGTTTTTGATTGAGTTCGTCACTGTAATATATAATGCGTAGTCCGCTATTGTATATCTCTCCATGGAAATAGAAAGTTAAAGCTTCATCATTATGTCCTAAGCGGTTCTTTGCTGCGTTCCTTATTTTTTCTTGAAGATGCTACATAGATGATACAATATGGCATGGCACTTCTATGAACAAAGGAAATTTGTTCTGCAAATAACTGCGATCAACCTATTCCGTCTTTCATAATCTAGCTTTGGCTTGCTTTTTTCGTGCGGTATCCATGTACGTTGATTCTAAATTTCATCTTTTATCCAGCACTAAGTTTGTATCTGTGTTTTTTAAATGTACGTGTAACTATTGGTGTGTAGGATTTACAATTTGGTGTGTTGCTAAGCGTATCATGGTTTGCTTTTTCATTTGATACTCTAAGGTGGTAGCAGTGCAGTCCCCATTTTATTTTTACTTTTTGCTATCGGAGAGGTGCTTTCATTCATGTTTATTCTCATGATCATAAACAATGTCTGTTAGTTTAGCAATATGGCGCGCAAGAATAGAGTGCTTTTTTTCTCCGTAGGAATGTCTCCAAATCTAAATCAACAAATTGTCAATGTCTTTTGGACACTCTCTTAAAGATTCTATTGGACTTAGCGATTGTTAATTTATGTATAGGAATTCGATTGCTGCATTTTTTATAGTACCTATTTTGGTCTGCATTAGGCCATTTTCACAGTCTGTTGTAGAGTATGTTCTACTCATATCCCTATCATTTGCCTTAGTTAGACGACTGTTAGAGATTCGAGTGATTCAAAAAAATGTTTTTTATTGGAAGATATCGGTCACCAAGCCAGTTAGTCACTGAAGTGTTGCAATATTTAGTAAACCTTAGTAAGGTTGTAGATTCATGTTAGGCTGAAAATCCTTTCACTATTATCTTGACAGGAGATTTTGATGCTAGGTCACCCATATTTTGGCCTGAAGATCAGGAAACACACGAGGGAAAACTTTTCGTGGACTTTATGGTGGAACATGAACTCGTTAATGAACCTACTCATTTTCCAAGGGACTGTATTCCGAGATGACGAGTCAACCTTTCCTTCAAATTGGAAAAAAAGCAAATATCCAACCAGTTCATAAAAAAGGTTCACGTCAAGTTGAAAAAACTTATCGCCCAATTTCTTTACTTCCTATTTGCAGTAAAATCATTGAAAAAATAATCTTTAATTCTTTAATGATAAGAACTTACTCTCCCGAAGTCAGTCAGGATTTCGCCCAGGGTATTTAATTATCAATCAGCTCTAATCCATTACTACTGAGATCTATGAGGGCTTCGAAAACTTTGATGAAACCAGAGCCTTGTTCTTGGACATTTCGAAAGACTTTGTATGGGTCAATGGCTCACTCCATAAGCTCAACCAAAGCAGAGTAAGTGGTCGAATTCTTCCTTTAATCAAAAACTATTTGTCAGGTAGAGTGCAACGTGTCGTCCTGCATGGAAAGGAGTCTGACTGGGCGGCCATTCAAGCAGGAGTACTCCAGGGATCCGTTCTACAATCCTGGACAAAATATTTTGGACAAAAGACTTTTTTCAGCCAAAATCAAAATTGCACTTTTTACCACTTTTGCCTGTCAAAGCACTTTGCATTGCAAGCGCTTCAAGAAATTTTTTGCAGGTGTTTAGCAACCTCTGTCTACACTCTCAGTGCAGTTTCTATCAATTTACGCTAGTAGACCGAATGCCACGCCCTTTGTTCTCTAAATTACCTGAAAAAAAATTTAAAAAAACCAAGCCACGCCCTAAAGCAAACCCTACCACACCCTGCGCATACCCTAGAAATACCAAAACATGATTTTTCAAAAGTAAGTCTCTCAAACAAAATCCATGCTCCCGTCCTGATTTGCAGCACGGTACTTGTCGACCTGTTTTCATTTACTTGCGGGACAGAAAATGGCAAAAACGCGCATGCGTGCAAAACTATTTCGACCAGGATTGTAGGACCCTTGTTATTTCTAATTTATGTCAATGACCTGACTGATAACATAAACTGTAATATGAGGCTCTTCGCAGACGATTCTTCCTTATTTGCACAAGTGAATGATATTAAAGCTACCCATGCTGCCCTTTTGCAGGACTTAGAGACTATTAATCAATGGGCGTTTCAATGGAAAATGTAACGAAGCAAGCAAGCAATCGGAGTGATCTTTTCTGTAAAGTCCTCTAAACCTGAACATGATGAATTGTTCTTTAATGACATCCCTGTTGGCCGAAAAACCTTTACTAAACGTCTGGACCTCTTCCTTGACAAGAAACTAAATTTTAGAAAGCACATTCTTGAAGCAGTTCAGAAAGCTAGAAAGGAACTCGCCCTCCTAAAATTTATTTCTAAGTACGTGAACAGATCTGTTATAAATCAGGCGTATAAACTATACGTCCGCCCTCACCTTGATTATGGTGATATTATCTACCATAACCAACTGAAGGATATGATGGATCTGATAGAGTCAGTCCAATATCAACCTGCTCTTATCGTGTCTGGTTGTTGGAAAGGCACAAATAAAATTAAGCTCTATGATGATTTGGTCGGGAAAGTGTTGTGGATCACTTTGTGCTAGTGTCCACATACTACGATAACGATAGCGAGTCCGAGTTAATTCTCATTGTTTCTGTCGCTAATCATATTCTTCTT
>JAOBRC010703561.1:0-10435 GCA_027575255.1 Scolionema suvaense | reverse complement strand
TTTGTGAAAAGCTGAAGACAGAAATTTATCATAGACCCCCAGATGCTTAATCTCGCCACACTACGCTTCGCTTGCGTAGCTCAATGATAACCACTACCTATCAAACATTCACACATCACCTTCATCTGGAAAACTCAATCTTTAAACCAACAACGGTAGTAGCACAAAGTGCTTGGATAAATGCCTGATAGAGATCTGATGTGATGTTGCTTTCCTCAGAGGGGGGTGTTGTGACTGACATTGCATGTGTGATCCATGTAGTGTTCCAGTTTGAGAAATACTTGAAGAAGCCTGGATATCTCTCTGCTTTTATCATCTGCGTTCATGTGACAAACTTCGATGTCATTTGTATGATATTAGATTGACTGGAATGTTGAAAATCTTGGAAAATAGTAAGTATGAATGTTCATTGTTCCGGGTTATTGGGATAAAGTGAATTATCTCACCCCCACCTATAATCTGAACAAAGGCTGGTTAGGCTATGAATTTGCCCAGAGAAATAGTACTCTGGGGAGATTAGAAGATGTGCAAGTTATAGCCAAAAAGGTTGTGTGGTTCAGATGCAGTGGCCATGGGCATTTGCACAGAATTTCGCTTTGTCGCCCTCTAATGCCAAGCCAAAAGTGGGGGCTCCACAGACTCTGAAATTTCTATGCAGGGATCTTAGAACTATAAGTTATTGTACATGGAGAGCTTCATTAGGAGTTCTACTACCTTTAACAATACTGCGTTCAACCAGGGGAAGCTTGGTTTTCAAACTGTGACGGGCTGCTTGTGGCCAATTTTTTTTCTGACGGTCAAAGGTGCAAAGTGGCATATCTCTAACCCCCATGAAAAAGAGAGGGTATGAAGATATGGACCTGTTTTTTGTTTTTGATTAACCTCCTTCAGTAGACAAACCCAGAATGGGATCTTTGGTCATAATTTCCTGCGTCGAAGAGGGTCAAATTAGCGAAAAACTGATAATTTCAGGGCTGAAATTGTGAGAATCTGACTTTTTGCAATTAAAAACTTTGATAGCTCAAGTTCTACTCAATGAGATCCTCCGGAATTTTGGTATCCCAGCTCGTTACAACTGTAAGATGGATTTTAAAAACCTGCATGTCTCTAGCTGGTTTAGAAGAAATTTTGGTCCTCAATCTAATGCCCATTTGACCATTTTTGGCAATTTTCAGATTCTTTTTGTCCAAAATTTTTCCCTCACTTTCCCGAATCTTGTTCAAACCTCACGCATTTTCCCCATCTAGCAAATTTTTTATTATCCCCCCTTTTGGTTCCGTTTGAGCTACCTCCACGCTGTGAGATTATCGCGCTGCTCCGCTTCAACTCATTTCCCTCGTTCGACACACAGTTAGCGGAATGAGCAGGGCAGCGCTGACGATAGGAGTAAGCAGCGTAGAGAGTGACGGGGTTAGGTTTGAGCTAGTCTTTCGGTGGAAAAATGAGATTTTAAGTCTGATTTTTCATGTTTTTTGAAAATCAAAGATGGGGTACAAATGAGCCTGTAACTTGTTTTTCTGGGAACATCTGGGAGGTTCTAACCACTTTTTGCGAGATTCCCGCTTGGAGACCCTTCCGAAAAGTCCTCATTGAACATCTGAAATGACCTACATCAAGTTTTAGGTACCCTCCTGGTGGACCCCCGGAAATATTTCTTTTTCAACTTCTAAAACATGCTAAAAAAACTTTATCTGCACATGATATTTTGTTTTCTCCTGTGGTTAGGACACCATTGTTCAAAGTGATCACCAATATCCATTTTTCTTCTCGCTGTATCTTGCCCTTGCAAAAATCACAATTTGTCGTTTTGATTCGCGAATCTTAAAGGCGCAAACCTGCTCTTGTTGTATGTCTCACAGAATCGGTGAGAAAATATCATCCCATTATCGCCACACTCGCCCTTATATCACCAACAATATGATGGATTAGTTTTGTCAGTCACTGCAGCAGGTTCATAGCTAAGGCAAAGTAATCGATACATTCGAATACTGTAGATCAATTGATCTTGATCAAGGTTAGAAGGAGATACCGGTGGAAAACAGCAGCACCCAAACATTCCTTGTAGCTTCCAATTCAATGTACGGTATGCAACATCAGTGCTTTGTGCTGATTGCTTGTATTTATGACTTAATATGCCATATTCCATTGAAATTTTGGCTGGCAACACCAAGGACCTGGCTCCCAGGAATTCCCAAAATTTTGCTGTTTTACTGACCGTGTGTTTTTTTCCATGGGGCAGCAAAATGTGAGTGTTGCTGCCTACCTTCAGGCAATAGAATGCTGCCTTGTTACAAATGTGAGGCAACTAAATATGCAGTTTGAGAAACAATATTAGGAATCTTGTTTTTATGGCATGCCATGTGCTTTTATGTACCAAGCAGTGGCTCAAGACTAATAAATATGTTAAACCATATGGATTTCTTTTGCTCAACAGACAGGATGAATAGTTCTGATTTTTAGGAATAGGATGTAATTTTTGTGTTTCACAATATTCAGGATAGTTCCTTTATCAGGAGAGGGTCCATGCTCTGTACTGACTTGAAAACCCATACTTTGTAGTGTTAACCCTATGCTAGGCATGTGTGTGTCTTACTTGTTCCAGTTCTTGCATTATCCGTCGCCACAAGCAATAGATAAGCTGACTGAGTGGCGTTCCATCTATGCACTCAGCAGGCAGGGGTGGCATGCTGATGAGGCCTAATCAGTCTGAAACGCGTTCATGTCTCCTGTTCAGTCCTTTCAATGATCGTTTCGTGAGAAAGGCGCATGAACTGATGATCAAGCATACATTGCATTTTTGATGTGTTGGACAGTTCTCATAGATGGGTCAACGAGAGAGACAAGATGTATAACTCAGAATGTCATCTGAGCTCAACTCAACTTTTTCTTGCAAGTTACGTTATTTATACTACACTTGTTTGTCACAACATACCGAAAAACACCTGCCTCAAAATCACTGAAGTGGTGTACCAGAAGATGTTAGCACCCCATCACTAATGATATCAACAATAACATAATGTTTCTGTCCTCAAGTAGCCACCTGGAGCCAGGTGGACAACCAGCATGTTGTAGTCTCTAGTGGTCGTGCTGACTAATCCGTAGGTAAACAGTTCAAAGTGAGCTTGACCTGGCTGCTAGAATTTCCTGCACTGAGGTACCTTCTGAACATTATGTGCACGTGTGTGTGTGTGTGTGTGTGTGGGTCTTTTTTCCATTCTGATAAACCTTCACATATTTAGGGTCAAGGGGTTATGTGATTTGAGCTAGTTTTCAAAGAACTGTTGAAAATTCCTCAAAATTTAAAACTCGAATGAATCCACCCCTTCGAATATTCTTTCAATTCTTAAAATGCTACACAAAGCAGTAAAACAAATTTCAGCAAATATAGTCCGAGTTTTTACAAGCAAAAACTTGATTTTGGAGCAAAGCGAGGCAAAGCAAAGGCTATTTCACATATGATCACATGATTATTTCATATTTTAGGAAGCCTGGAAAGAAAAACAATTCTTCATACATTTATTTGAAGTCTTTTGACTCAAAAGGAACTTCCTGTCAGGTTTCAGCTTCATAGCTGCTCTGAAGCAGGTGGCCAAAGAAGCTTGCCTCTGATGGGGTTAAGAATCATGTCTACAATTTTCTTTCTGTTGACGTTCGTCTTGATCAAGGAACGTCTGGTTTAGGTCTTAGATCTTCACCTCTTTCTTTTGCCATGCCATATTTATAAATACAATTTTAATGGGTGTATGGCCTGGTTTTTTTTCAGCATCGTTGGAGATTCAGCGATCTGTGCCAAGAATCAGGGTAATCCACATGACAGGGAGAGATTGGCGCAAGGAAACTGGAGCCTCAACATATCATCCAGCAGCGACAGCATTTTCCAAGATAAAGGAAATTCCTCAATCTGCTTTAAATATTGGATTTGCAGGCGCAATCCCGTTTGTTGGACTTGCATTGGCCTCTGGTTTCAGTACTACATATCTTGCTGTCATCAGTGCAGCACAAACAAGTTATGCAGCATGCATTTTAACTTTTCTTGGTGGTGTTCATTGGGGCAAAGCACTTGGTGAGTTATGTATCTCAACTAGTTATTATTACTCCACTGAATATTGATGCCAGGGTGGTGGCAGGGCGACTTGTTTAGCTGAAATTTCGTTCAAAATTTAGTGCTCTTTCCAATACGCCCGGCAGTATTGTCTAAAAACACGATGATATGCTTGAAGAAGGGCTGGAAATATTGGTGCTGCCAATTGGTCCCGAAAATTTCCTCCGCAGAATATAACATTTTTCAAGTCTGAATTGCAAAAATGTCTTCCGCAAAAATTTTCTTTCCTTGAGGTAATGCTCAGAATAGCTCATTGAAAAAGTATTACACGTCCAAACATAGTTACTTGAAGTAACTATGGTCCAATTGAATTTCTATGCAGTCAAAATGATACTCCCTCAACATCAAAATAATACCACGCGAGTAGGAACAATATCCTTCAAATCTTCCTACAAAATATTCATCTTGAATTTTTTTTAATGAAGGTATCACAGTGATGATCAAAAATGAACAAACTAACGCAGCTCTTTTCTGACTCTAAGAAGATAGTTAATAGATTGTATTAACTATTCTAAGAAGTTGACAATACATGCAAGGCAGATAACAAAATCTTTCAATAAACATTACTCGTCCGCACAATAGTTTCAAAATGACTTTCCCGTAAAAATTCTGAAGAAATGATGCAGTATCATAACAAAACAGCAATAAAAAATGCCTCGGCCTTTTCGTTGTGCATAAAAATTTCTGATAGACGAACTAAGGATCCGACATGATTGAGAACCGCAAGCCAGACACAGGGCATAAATTTCATGCGCAGTACTAAGTTATCTCAAAGCCTTCAAATTACCTGATAATGGCTGCTCTACCTTTGGGCCAGCTGCCTATTCGCTGTGCTAAGGAGGAACTAAAATAAACACTACCCCCTAACTTCTCGTCTGAAATACACCTGGGATGTTGGTTTGAAGTATTGACTTACGCAAGAGGGAGATAGCACTGAAATACACCTGGAATGTTTGTTTGAAGTATTGACTTACACAAGAGAGAGATAGCAAATGAGATGTAGCGATTCATCTGGTATTGACACGCTGCGAAGTGCCTAAAAAAGCTCTGAGCAATTTTCAAAGTTATATGTATATATTTATCTGTTCATACTTATACCATGTCATAAAAGAGAATTTTCGAATGCAAACTTTGGCGTACTTTTTTTGCGAAAAGTTCGCAAATTCCTGTAAGCCTATTTAGCTCGTCTGGGTAGACCGGTGGACCAATTGAGCTTAACGTGACCGCGCTTTTCAGTCTTGATCTGATCTTATCATGACCAGCTAAATGCATTTAGTTTATCGCTTTCGACGAGCCAAACTGCAAGTTAGTTTGTCTGGTGATCGCATCCACACTGTCGAGCTAAGGTGACGAACTCGATATTTGGCTCGTCTGAGTTTTGGCCCGTCGGTTTTGCTCAACATTGTAGAAACGGCTATTATTTCCATGTTCATGTTTAAGTTATGACCATATTAATCTTATAGGAAAGTCTTTTATCGACCTATTCTTCAGCGAGTTTTTTCTGAGGTCTTAGTTACATACCCGTCTTCTTATTGGCGTACCTCTGCCCTGATGTTTTTCTTAACTTGTTCCTAAATTTTAAAGGATTTGAGAATTGGCATTATTCGTGAGACGGACAAAAATGTTTAGTAAAAAGTAACTTGTTTCAATTTAATGTGAAGGGTAAATGATTTCAGATACTTTGTACCCTATACCTTGTGTTGTTTGAAATGTCGTTAAATGTGCTCATTTTTGGTGAAGAAAAATTGCAAAGCAGCTATTCGTGGATGCTATATTTCTTGTATCAGGAGTAGGTTTGTGTTGCCTGTGACGCTCTTGTTTGTCTTGCCGTGCTACATTCTAAAGTTGATAGCACTCATAGCGATTTTTAGCGAAATAAGAATCAAAGCTTGGCCAGGATTTACTATTGCGTCTGATGCAATGTTGATATCTCAGTAACTGTGATATATATTGGCATGCAGTTTGTTTTTTATGAACCGTAGAAAAATGTTGGGAAAAATCAAAAAGCACAAGCGCACCCACCCCCTACCGTAGTCTATAGGGTTATTAATGTCTGGTATGAATCCTAAGGGTGACACTACCTACATTACTGTCATGCTCACCAGGTTAGTTACTATGTGAACAAACTTGACTAGACTAGACTAGACTTGGCAAGACTATTATTACTAGCATTGTTATCATATTATTCCGGTCTGATAATTCTGAAAACTTTGTCTCTAATGTGGTTCAAATTGTCATTGCAAAGTAATCGTTATGCCGAAGTCCTCGGCTTCTGCTTGCTTGCTCGCCTAATTGTTGATACACTTGTCCCGTTCATATCGAACAGGACCTTGAAAAGGTGATTTTCTTGATTTGCTGCGTTTGATAATAGTATTTTTATCTGTATTGTTTTTAGGCACTGGCAGGAACGATTTTTTGCCTTCCTATCCTCGTCTATTCTACAGTGTGCTACCATCTCTGTATGCTTGGGCGAGCTTTAGTATGTCGCAGCCGGCTGCTCTGTACTTTCTCTCTGTTGGACTTTCAGCTGCTTTCATAGTTGATTTACAAGAGACTGCTTTTCCTGCATGGTACCGTACATTAAGAATACCATTGTCTCTTCTGGCTGTTACGTCAGTGGCTGTAACTGGATACAATGTGTCTTGCTAGTTTCTGTAATTAGTACATAATATTTCATTATTTTGTAGATGTGTGGAATATGTCTTTTATCAATTGATTTATTCATTACGGGAAGACATGGTAATGTGCCTCGTGACGTTCCTTGTTTTTGGTCTAAAGATTTTTTTGCCCTTGGGCTCCCACTAGTAGAAATGTCTTGTGAAACCAGGCCTGTGTTTCTTTTCGTCTGTCAATCACATACTTTTTTTCTCAGATACTGTAATTATCTGAAAGAGCGCCGCGGCTTAAATGAGTGCCTCCCTCAAATGAGCCCCCCTTGACAGCGAAGACATTTAATGAGCGCCCCGGCTTAATGTATGATATGCGTAGGCGCTCCCTCAGATAGCCTGTAATAATGATGAACAAGAGAAGAATTATCTTCGGTCAGATACTCTTCGTTTGCTGTTTATAATAAGGAAGTTTACAAACACATTCCGTAATGAGTTCTAAAATGTTCACTATTACTTGTACCTACTTACATTTTTGCAATGAGCGCCTCAACTTGAATGAGTGCGCCTTCCGAAAGGTAGACTGGCGCTCATTCAGATAATTAGGGTAACCACTCAATATATTAAAATTTTAAATGACTTCAATTGGAATTACACAAACCTCATTTTGTTTTTTCTTGACTCAAATTTTCGTCTGACCTGGAGTCTGACATCGTCATGAGTGATGTCAATGGTTGCGATTCGAATGAATATTGAACTTGCGTCACTTTGGTTTCAACAAACATTGATTTGACGTCACTATTCTCACAGGTGTTCAACCATCTTTTCAGCTTAGGTTTTTCTCTTCGCCAGTCACGGAAGAAACTTCTCCATGCTTGAGAATTTAAATTTGTTCCACTATCTCGATTCGTACCTTGTACTTCTTGAGGACCTACTTTCAAACATTGGATCTCCAATGCCTCTCTTATTTTCCTTGGATGGTATTCTGGTTCAACGGCTAAAGTTGTTGGATGAAGCCAGTTGAAATGACCGTGACAATTCAAGCTATGCTCAGTAGCTCCCGACGCTTTCCAATTTCCTAGCATTGAATCTCGCTGGTGTTCAAGCGATCTTGTCAACACTTTTTTCTTTGTCTCTCCGACATACGACTCTCCACACGAGCAGTCTAACTTGTACACACCAGGGTAGCTGTTTGGAGTTAGTTTATCTTTGTTGTTGCATAGGATGTTCTTTAAATTTGGTGGTGATGTGAAAATAACTTTGATACCTTTCTTCTTGTAAATTCGTTTCAACCTCAAACTTAATTGACGTACCCGCGGTATCTTAATAATATTCGGTTTAACACTGTCTGTACTTTCATTAGCTTTCATTACTTTTATTATTGGTCTAGTCTTCAGAATTAGAACGGAATTCAGGAATTTGAGTCAGGAAAAAACAAACTGAGGTTAGTGTAATTCCAAATTGAAGTCATTTAAATTTTAATATACTAAGTTAACACTACCAGAAGATGGCATTGAAAGATTAGGGAACCACTCAACTGATTTTCTGAAATTTAGCTTGAAGGTGAGGTGATGAAGCCAGACTTACAGAAAAAAAGGCTTTTTGGAAACTGAAGTTTGAGGATGAATGTTGTGCTTTCAATGAAGTATTTTGTATGCATACTGATTATTTATGGGCGTGTATAGTAATTTTTCTCTGCAAGAATAAAGACAGCTATTTAAACTGCTTGACGTTTCAAATTATTATTATTGACACGCCTTTTTTATAAGAAACACGTTTATAAGTAACATGAGGCTTAGATACTCTGAAAATAACAAACATCATTATCATCATCATCATCAACAATTGATTAAGTTGGTTAAAAATTGAACTACAAGTTCTCAGCCATGGCTAGCCAAAAATATACTTAACCAGGCTATCTAAACCAACTAAACAATAAAAGACTAAACTAAAAATGTGTCTGTCACAAATATAATATAAAATTGCACTTTTCCATCATAAAAAACTCATATAAACAAGATAAGATTTGTAGCAAGAGCAAAACATTTGCAGCAGCTATGGTCAGATAGGAGTTCAATCAATAAAGCCTAAACCTTAAACGTACGTCTTGCGCAGGCGGCAATTACAACCTACAGGTTTCCACTCACATATTTTTTGTTTAAATTCTGATAACATTTCACTGTTCTTTATTTCAAATGGTAGTATTTGCCAAAGTAATTGACCACGATACGTAATTGTCTCAGTCCTGTACCTTACGGTATTGGGATAGGAAGGCTTTATTTCAGGCACATTTCTTGTCTCTAGTCTCATAAATGTAGGGTTCAGACCATTTCGAATTTTGAAAACTTCAACAGTAAGATTTCGTATATTGCGATCATGTACTGCAGTGCTGTTATCCCTTTCATGTAGTTCAATATATGGCGATTCATAATCCTTGTAAACCATGTGCAAAGCTCCTTCTTGTAGCTTGTTTATGCGATTGTTTGAAGTATGATAATGGAACATCCATATGAGTGGACAATATCCGAATTGACTTTCGAAAAAACTTTTCTTACCAAGTCGAAGCTGATCGTTTTTCATGGTTGAGGATACCTTATCGGACAAAACAATGTCAGACAAAATTTTCGTCACCCCCGGAAAATTTTGTTACTTTTGTCTGACAAATGATTTTCTCCAACGAATTATTTAGTCCAATTTTAATTTTTTCTTTTTGTAGATTTTTCTGAGCAAAAATGTCAAACACATAAAACATATAGCAGTTCTCTGTTCTCTTTTGTTGTATCTGTGTGTTTTCACATCATCGTAAGGTTGCCATCGGGGATTTGATTCAACTTATGCTACAAAGAATAATAGCTCTTCCCTGTCTTGGGAATGAAATGATTTTATTGGCAAAAAACTTTCGATCTGAAGAAAGTATCAAGTTTTCTGACATGTGATGAAGACCTACTTCATAAACGGGAAAACAAATTTTAGGCAGCAGATTTGAAATTTTGTTTTGGACAAAGTTTTTCGTCGGACAAAATTTCTGTTGGACAAAAGTATTCGTCAGACAAAATTTTCTTCACCTTTGAATAAATTTGTCTCTTTTGTCCGACATTGTTCTGTCCGATAAGGTACCCTAGCAAGAGCATTAAGTTTCTGACTAGCCTTTTGACACAGGTCTTTTACATGGTTTGTAAAAGTCAATTTATTGTCTATTGTAACACCTAGTAGGATTCTTCATCGGATTCCTGTATAGCAGGCCTTCAAATAATTGTTTTTGCAGTCATATGACCGACGATATCGCTCAATCCGTTCATAAATCGGTCATAAATTTTTTCCGTCGGTCACTCATTCTGTCCTTGAGGGGCCAGAGAAGAGAGAATCATGGGTGGATCCATGGGGGAGCTACAGGAGTGGATGCTCCCCTCATATTTTCCGTCAACATTGGCTAATGTTATCGAAAGCCCTCACTCAGGGCTTAAAATAACTTTTTCCCCATGGTCGGACAATATGTCCGAGCGAATACGAGTTGGGTCGGACATTGACTCGATTGAGTCTCGCTATCTCACGTTCAAACCGGAACAAAACCCTGCCATAATCAAAGCGGGGAGTGAGACTCGACAGACTCGGTTTCCTAAAATAGATTCCCATACAAACTCTCGCACCTGACTGGCCAGAACTGGACAGTAAGCTTATGCATTGTTTTAAAAATATCATCCAAATAAATTAATCCATCCCGAAACAG
>JAOBRC010703450.1:0-10436 GCA_027575255.1 Scolionema suvaense | reverse complement strand
GCATACGACTAACCCTTTCAGATGATGTTGTAATATTACAAAATAGCTTCAGTTTAATGAAAGAACTACCTTTGATGTTTGATCAATTGCCATCTCGACATGTCTAGAAAATCTGTAGGAATTAACTACGCATTAACGATATTCGCTGTAATCATCACCATTAGCATGGTTATTGCAAACATTCCCATCCTTCATGAAGTACTTATCAATTTACTGCTTTTACAGCAAGCATGATCGCTTCCGGCTGCCCGAGAAGTTTGACCAAAATAGTTTGTTGGTAAAACACGTGAAATTCTGTGCATTATATGTGACGGTATGTAGGTCTTAACTTTCACCACAAAAAAAAACCCTTCATCACAAGTTCGTAGATTTAATACGGTGGCCAAAAAACAAGTGCATATAATCGATAATCCCCTGCTGCATAGCTTCTTTCCCTGGCTTTGGAAACTTGTTGGCTCATCTAGTCTCCGGAATCTGGTCTGCAAATTTTCCAAATATTCGTCAGGGCAGCTTAGACATGCTTTGACAGATAACGCTCAAGGAGAGAGGAGAAAAACAGTGTTGCGCAACATCAGAACCAAGCACATCGGGATTTAGAGACTGTATCAGGAACTGCGCATGTATGAATTATGCTTTACATGGACATTAGCTTGGTGTCTTCCTACACCGTACCTGCGGCTGTTGACAGAGCTTAAACGGCGGACAGTAGCTGGTAAATATATGTAGATAGTTAACCCACTGCCAAAAGTTACGGCTGGACACCAGATAGCTCTCTAAGGATAGCTTTGCACTATCCTATGCTTGATATTAGATTTTTGTAAGCTTCTTTCTACCTAGCTTTTGACTTCAATTTAAGCTAATTTTGGGCACAAAGAGACTTCGAGTAGCGAAAGCTTCCTGGGACCCACCAGGGGGCTCACAACACCCCCTAGAACCCCCAGTTGTATATTGTAAAAACTGCGAACCTATTTTTGAAGTCTACTTCGGGCCCTGTAGAGGTCTTTATCTCTATTGACAATATGCAGTTTGGCTTCATGCCTGGTAGAGGAATCACTGACGCTACTTTTATCTTACGCCAACTTCAGGAAAAGTTTGTTGGTAAACACAAGGATTTGTTTTTTGATTTTGTTGACCTCGATAAGGCATTCGATCGCATTCCTAGGAAAGTAATTGGGTGAACTTGGGATTGACGAATGGATAGTATGTGTTGTTTGAGCGATGTATTCTGCACCAAGGTCTTGTGTGAAGTGAATGGTAAATTCAGTGAAGATTTCCCTGTCAATGTCGGTGTTCACCAGGGATCAGTACTGAGTCCCCTTCTCTTTATCATTGTGATGGAAGCCCTCTCGTGTGAGTTTTGAACGGGCTGTCCATGGGAACTTCTCTATGCTGATGACCTTGTTAAAATTGCTGACTCTCCAGAGGAACTTTTGAGGAAGCTTGCATTGTGGAAGGCGAACATTGAGTCAAAGGGCTTGTGTGTCAACATGAAAAAACGAAAGTCCTTTATTGCAAATATGGGCTGACCCAATGGCAACAATCTGGCAAATACCCCTGCGGGATCTGTCACAAAGGTGTAGGAAACAACTCCATCTACTGTTCTGTTGCCTTACACTGGGTTCACAAGCGGTGCTCTGGCATGAAGGATAGATTAGTAGAAAATGTCGAGTTTGTAAGTCCAAGCTGCAGAAAACCCTCACCCATCCCATGTCCAACATATAATTTCACAATAGATGATCAATCTTTAGAAAGTGTCTCAACCTTCCGTTATCTTGGTGATATGGTAGGGGAGACCATGGTGGCTGCGTGGATGCAATCACAGCCAGGTTAAAGTCGACGTGGAAAAAGTTCAGGGAGCTCATTCCAATTCTCACAAATCTAGGTATTCCATTGAAGTCCCGTGACTGTGTAATGGTTGCTGGTGTCCATGGAGTTCTGTTTCATGCTAGAGAAACATGGGCTGCGACAACTGATGACACCAACAGGCTTGTCAGAAATGACATTGCAATGGTCAGGTGGATCAGCACTTGTAAAGTTGCTGAGAAAGTGAACATGGCCGATCTGAGAGACTGCCTTGGCATCCCCTCACTCTTAGCTACTCTCAGGCAGGCCTCTCATTAAAAAACTCATGCGTGCGATGATTTGCACATGTGATAGAGCTGATGCGTGCGATACTTGCGAACAGCCTACATTGAATTTCTTCACAGTATCGGCCTCTCACTGCCTTTAACACATTAGTATAAAAACTTGTGGCGATTGCTTTACAGAAATCTGTAAAAAGGTTTACTAATTATCATATTGTAATTTAGGTTACCTTTGCTTACCTGAACTCCTTCTCCTAAAGGTAAAAAATGCCATTTAAAGAAGACATTCAACTAGCTAACCTTCAGCCTTCAAGCATCGCAAAACCATCCTGGACATATGGCAGCAGCTGCCCCATCTTACCGAATTGTTCTCGACCCAGCTCGCAAGACACAGTTCATTGTGGACATACATTTCAATCAGCATTCTGCATTTCAATCAACGTATACGCTGTTTGGTCAGCAATGTAGTGTACTTTGCTAGCTTTCTCACATTAAATACTGCAGAGACTTGGACAATCAAATCGTTAATTCTGATGTGTTTAATTGATCTGCTTGTTGGGGGATATTTCTGATTTATATATATAGATTGTTACAATGCTACCAGAACTGATAGTTTTGAAGGGATTCCTAAGCTCATATCTTTTGTTTTTGCCGTATAATTGATGTAAGATTAAGAATGGGCATTTCAGATTCAACGACTCCAGCAAGAAGAGCAATGCAGTTGTGTAAGCAACTACGTCAATATAACGATCCAGCTGAGACAGTTTAGCGATGCACCAATACAACGAGTCGTATCCGTCTAAATGATGTACAACATGGATGATCAATGCTTATGGCACAGTTACTAGATTTTTTTTATGATAGTCTTTCCTATTCAATTATGTAGCTATATAATGCACACTTATGATTTTATACTTTTACCAGTTTACCTCTCAAAAAATATACACAAAAATCAATCCTTATGCTTCCCGCCAAATGCCTGTAGACGGTCCACTAGATGCCCATCCGCCGGCACGATGTCGATTGCTAACATGGTTGGTCTTCGTGTGGCAAGACGTTCCCCTCACCTTTTCTCTTGCAAAGTGAAGTAAAAATTGATCAGCAGGCAAATGATACCTTATACTTACGTGCGGTAGAAAATTGTATATAGGTAGTTTCGCGCAGAATGGATAGTCTGTGAGATTTTTACAAGGAACAATTCCAATCTATACTGCAAATGTAAGTAAGCCTAAATATATTTTGAAAAAAAGTTATATACTTCCAAAAAAATCTGGTGCGGTTTTTGGATTCCAGCGGAATTTGTCTGACGCGTGTGTGCGCGCGTGTGTGTGCGATCCCAAGCGTCTAAATGATAGGCCTGCTCAGGCGTGCAAGGCTAAGGTGGTTTGGGCACGTAAAGAGAATGGATGCTGATTCCTGGCAGCATAAAATGCTATTTTTTGAAACCGGAGGTAAATTCCGTGGCTGATACGCTGACTTGCTTAATCTGGGCATCGCAGAGCATTTGGCCGCTGATGGGGACGCCTGGAGAGCAGCCATCCTTGCAGATGAAAACTTGACAGAAAGGCGTCAAACCCTAGCTGCTGGGAACAGAAGATGTAAAATCGTGCAGTAAGCAGTAATTTGGAATTTTTCAGTTGAGTTTCAATATTTGAAGTGTGCATAATTCGCAGACCAGACCACTTAAACCGATAAAAGATGAACTATGTTGATGTATCAAGGTCAAGTTTAAGAGCTCAGGGTCAAATTTCAAGCCCATCAACATAGCAGACGAGTTTTTTCTTGGTGGACCAAAAACCCCCCAACTCCCCCCTCCCTCCCCCGCAACCTCCATTCTCCCCTAAACTCTTGGTGTAGTCAAACAATCATGTTATGTTAATAACAGTTAAAACACTCAACAGCGAAGACTAACTCTGAAAAACGTATCGACCAATAACCTGCAAAAATGAAGTCCCCAAAAATTTTCATAAAATTCTTAGAACTCAAAAATTGCGTCCTTCATCAAATACAGTGTACGGGCAGCAGACCCATATGAGATTTTTTTTGGAGAAGCATGCGCAAACAACTTTCCAAAAACTTCTCTTATCATAAGTTTATGATTAGTAACAAGTGATGTAATTCCTTAATGACGCATTTTTCTGAAAGATTACGTATACAATCTTTTCCAGTTTTTGGAGAATTTATTATGTAAATTATGCACTTGCAGGTATTTTCAGTGGACATAATATGCGGTGACAAAATTCAAGGGAGCCAAAATATACTCTCTTCAGACCAACTTGACCATCATCTCAAGAGATTCTTGATGTAACTTCCATGACATGACCTGTTGAATGTCCATAGATTCGGGGATGAAACAACTTTGTCAACAAACCTGGGAAAATTTGCATCTAAAGAAAGTTTCTTCTTCAAAAAAACATTTTCTCACGTACTGTAAGGTAATTTGGAAAAAAAAAACTTGTAGAATTATCTATAGAAAACAAGGTTTATTTTAAACAGCTATAAATGTAGGCCGTGAACTCCAGTGGCCCCAGTGGATCATCTACATCTACTGCAAATGAAGTTCTCATATCAAAGAAACCCATACAGGAATGCATACAATGCTTCACCAAAAACCAAACAACAAACAAAAATAAAATTGAAAATGATATAATCAACGCAAGAAGAGGTAGTTGGATGGAACAGCAAATCACAGGAAAAGGTGGAACAAAACTACCCACCACTAGTTGAGTCCCACATATGACTGTAAAACCGCAAGCAACACTCTTGTCCATCTCCCCCATCAACAATTCCACTCGATAGTGTTGCTCGCTCTCCCGTGGTACGATTGGATGCTTCATAGTAGATGTAGTGGGCTGCACACAAATAGTAAACATAACAATCCCAACAATAATAATTCAAACTGGAACTTCAGTCAGACATGCCAGCAACTTAGTCTAAAATATGCGGAAAATTTTTAATCAAAGCAGTTCCCATTGTAATGCCTCAGACAGTCTGACGTTTGTACTAAGATGTAGGATCCAAGATAGAACCAATGTGACTGATCTAGTTGAAGAGAGGGCTAAACACAAAACAGTACTGTAGAAGTTGCTTGTGATGCAGTAAAGCAAGCAAAACCTATAGAAAAAATGGAACAAAGTACTGAGAACAGTGCTGTGAAACTTACTCTCTGGAACGGTAGATAAAAGTTTCACTCCTGACTCTGCATCGTGAAATTGGATTCTGGTTCACAATTATGTATTTATGTTTTCAATGGACAAACCATCACAACATGAGCATTGTAGCCAGTTACAGCTCTAGCTAGCAAGCTTGCTTATGAACATCCTTACTTGTATGGTATGGTCAGAGCTAGAGGTCCTGCTTTATAACAAGAAACAGGCCTTAGAAGCATTCTGGCCAGCTTTATAAAGATAACTGGACATGAGAGAAAGCAAATCACAAAAAAACAAATGCAAATCAAAATCAGACCAAAGACAACAGCTTAGACTAACGAATAGTAGAGAGAAGGTAGACATATCTCTGCACACGTCTTCAAGGTTTTGCATGGCAGAATGGGAGGCAGGGGAAGGCGAAAACACTCAAGACAGGGAAGAGAGTAAAAGTAAATATTTAAGAGGATGTCGTGGATGTATCACTTTTTCGAGGATCACTGGACCCAAAACAGCAGAATTCCAGACTGCATATAGATCACAGTATCATAAACTTATGCATTTCACACTAACTTTTTTCGTTCTCCAACCTTACACCAAAACGTTTTACGTCCAGAACTACCAAGTGCTGAACTCAAAAATCCGGAATTCCGGATTAATCCGGAGGTCTGGCAGTTCAGTAGCCCAAGCAACATTCCTTACAAAAACTTGAAGAAACAATTTTTGCACAAAAACGCTTATGTACTGACTAGGGCAGATAATCCCCAAATGTGGAAATCAGTTCTGCAATTATATTTGATTAAAGTATATACCAGCTGTTTGGAGATCGACATCTCCAGCAAAGCGCATATTATACAAGGAATCTCAGGTACTAGTCGATTTTAGGAAATCAAGTTTGGTTTGTGTATATACAAGCATGAACATACAAAGATGCAGCAGGCAGCTAAATCTCACATACATCTGATAATCAAAAGTACAGTAGCTTGTAAAGCAATTTTACAAGCATTAGATACTTCATGGCAAGGAGGAGATGATGTCTATACAATCAGCTCTTAACCTAGCAGGATGAACCATAATCAAATATGATGCACGCTACTAAGAGTTGAATGTTAGGATTGGAGCACCGAAGATGCCAGAGAGTAAACCTCTTCTCTCCTAGGTTATGGCATCTTCCAACAATGAACAGATCCAAGCAAAAAAAAAAGAGATAACTGAAAACGTTGCCTATTGGCACAAACCATGACAGATGAAAATATGAAACTTCAGTGCATGGGCTGGCCGTGATACAACCATCTGAGTGTCAGCACTTGAGAAACTGAGAAACTGACTGTGGTGGCTTTACAGACCAAACACTCAACCCTACTCAGACAGTCTACCAGCTTCCATACTAGTGCAGGGCATCCTTCAGGGTTGATCCCCCATTTTTCAGTACGTCCCCCTACTTGAGCTTCGCCACACAAATCAATAGCTGGTTGAGATGTAAAAACATAATAGTAAATGCTGAAAGAAAATGGCCATCTACGGGTACATCAGGATTTATTTCTGCCTCTCCCATCAGGTTCAATTTTCAGGGTATTTCAGGGGCTTCTTCAGGGGAGAATTCAGTTTTTCAGGGCCACTAAGGGCACACTACAAGCAAAACATCTAACTGATCCAATCCATGATCATGAACTGATGAAACATTTAGTTAAACTTTGAAAATAAAAGGAGAAAAATAATAACATACTATAGTAGTTACATGAGTGTAAATGTATACGGTCTTATGATGCACACAAAATGTTGCATTTGTACAAAAAGCATCAATAAGCATTTGCCGCTTTTCAAATCTCCATATATATTATAGCCTAGCATAGTCCACTTTATCAGATCATAGTTAACAGACAGTCTATGAAATCGCAAAGCTGGGATGAGACGTGCAGAAAATGCAAAAGTTAATCAATACCCAGGAAGAGCAACAAAAAAGCCTTTTCTTTCTACTCTCATAATGTGAAGAGCCTTATTCGAATTTGCCAGAAATCAGGGAATACAAATTGACAACATTTTCCCAGTGTATACACTTTCTTCATTTCCCAGTTTCAGCTAAATTCCACCTTTTCACAAGTTTAATACTAGAAACTGCATTAAAGCACTTCATTACTACGGGTTGGACACACTAGTGGAATTTAAATATCCCAAAACATCCTCCCAATTTTCCTCGTATCTTTGACACATGCATCATGTGAACCCTGTCTCTATTCCCTGATTTCTCTTGATCACAAAAAGTTCATTATAACTCAAAGTGCAACAATAATCAAAATCAAATAAGTATCTGAAAGCGCTCCAAGAATCAGCTAAAACATCATATGCAAGAAAAAATGCCCATACAGTCAGTGAAACAACACAAAAGCAAAAAGGCGAATAAACAATAGCAACCTTGACAGATTCACACAAAAAAGGTCAATCGGTATTGCTTTGCTTTCAAAGCATTCCACATTAGCTTAATCAAAATTAGTCAAAGATTTTTATCTTTCTTACAAATACTAGAAATACTTTTTCTCAGCGTTTTCTTAGGTGAGCAAAAGTTCTTCATATCATTCTGCACACCAAAAATGCAATTTCGTTGTTGGTGCACCATGTTTAAAACAGCAACGAAAATGTGTTTTGAGTCTACTTAAGGCACATGCAATCCTGAGTTTGATTTTGAGAAAGTTTTGAAATTGAAAAGCAGAGATTTGGGCTCACAACGAGGACACCAAAAAGGGATGAGCGATATGTCAAAATTAGTTACATTATAACTTGGCTGCAGATTCTCCCCATGCTACCGGACAAGAACTGTCGATAAGACTTAGCAGAGACTTTTAGTAAGAAGCACCCCTCCTACTTTCTAACGGGAGAAAGGAATATCATTTTCTATTTTTTTAAGTTTCAAGTTCTGCACCAATACCATGTTTCACAGTCTAAGAGCAATGCGTTGCTTGACTAGGGTCCTAGACCTTCATGGGCAGCTGTGTGTCATCTACTACTACCAGTCAATGTGATGGGAACAAAATATTGCCCACATTATTAGACATAAGAAGAAATATGGTGACTGTCATTGTAAGCTGCATATCAGCTCTGCCATTCGAGTGTAGCCAAAGCCCATCTAGGCTGGGTTGAAACACAAAAGACGTAACAGCCACTATGCAAGTGTGTCAGTATGGCTGACTTCTGACGAAATGTTAAAAATATTGTTGCGTTGTAAAAAAGGAAGAAACTTAACCTTGATTTCATGGAACAAATGATATAGAAATAAATATCTTAGTTGGTATTGTAATTAGTTCAATGTCAAAACACACTGATTACTGCCTCTGTTGGTGAACTCCTGCAAGTATTCTGATTACCAGAAACAAAATGCCCAATTTTAATGTCAACCTACTGCAGACCAGAAATGAAAAGGAGCAGGTTAATGTTATCATGAGTTGTGACAGAGAGGGGGCGAAATTTTGATCTATTTGAAAATAAAAAGAGGAGGGAATGGAAAAAGAGGAAGAGGAGGATAAAACACTTTTAGCCTAAGTAGATAACATCCCCAGGCATATTTCACTTTCTAAGGAGAATGACAAGGTGAAATGTACCATTCAGGTACTCAGATCTTGAGGCTCTTAACCGTGTAGAGGTACGTGAGATCTGGAGACTTTGCAGCACTTTTCGCTAAGTGGTTTCAAGATTGGTTACAAGAATACATGCAAATTATGCGCATCATCACTCTAACTTTTCTATTCATGATGGCAGAACTTTTGCCGCACAGCAAACCTAATAAATCAGGCAGGTAAGTTAGCACCCGCCTGTGAAGCTTACATGGCAACTGAAAGAAAACCTCTTGTTGGGCTGGTGAAGCTCGAAGGTGCAGTGCAAAGCAGCATGTCACTTCTTTGGTGGATGCTTTAAGTTTTAAAAGGAGATTAATGAGGCTGTGATTACAAATTAGGTTTTGTTTGGTTCATGCTAGAGAAGTACCCAAATTTAGGAGGAAAATCCTTGAAACTGAAATTCTTTGTACATAAATTCTAATAACAACTAGCACAAATCAATCATGAGAGTGCAATTTTAAACTTTTATCTAGATCTGCTAGCTGCGCTAGAATGTGTTTCGAAACAAAAACTGGCTAAATTGACAAATTTATTATTCCCCATTATTCAGATATCAAAATAACTACAATGATAGTCAATCAATATTCTCTAAAAATGCAATAAGTCTTTCAGAATCTATTACATCATTAGCTTTTGGCACATGATGGACAAATGGATTCTGAAAAGGCAAAGCTACTTGCATCTTCAAACACAGTTACAAGAGGGTCCCCTATAGCCTGGCCACCAAGCATCTGCTCACTGACCATCAACAACTTGTGCCTCAGTGCTGAGAAGTTCTTCTCACAACGTTTTTCCTCGTGAGTTTGAATCTACCGAAAGGAAAACATATAAAGCTTGGATAGCAGGCTAGGTCCCCGGCGGTTATTTTCATAACTCTTCAAGCGAGAAACGCGTCACAGCAATAGCGGCCTACAGCCACGTTCGCCTGTTTGGAGTGGAAACATGTGGCAGATTTACAAGGGTTAGACCAGAGCGGTAAGTAACTTTGCAAGATTTTTGTTGTTGCACTCAACAATATGCAGAGAAATTTTCAGAGATGTTGCATATAGCTATAGTATGGCAAAGATCATGTCTGGGCTTGAATGGTACTTTGATGTGCTGCAGAAGCCGAGAAAATCCTGAAAGTTTTGCTGCTTCCATAAGCCGTAAAGCAAATCTTTCTTCTTCCATATTGGCTGACTTTCGCCAGTCATGTGACTTTCTCACCCAAAGAGTTGGCCATCTGCACCCCATTCCTAAACTAAAATCAGCTGCTTACATTCTATGTATAGCTAGAGAGGTTGTCTACATAATCTCTGTGCGAGAAAGGAGTTCCTTTCCTGTTTCCTCTACGCATTTAAGAGTCAGAAGCTCCAGTAACAAGATTTCTACAAAGCTTAATGGGCTATCATAAGTAGTATATAGGGTGGTCACACTGGACTCTAAAGCAAGAAAGATTTGCTGTAGATAAGTGGTTGCATAGCAACACAGCAGAAAACTGATGTGACCGGGTATATTCATTTCCGCGTAAAGCACGAAATTACTCGCGTTTGCTATAATTTAAAGAGTGCCCTCGACCTGCCTTTAAATTATAGCACGCTTGCTTTACTGCCAGAAAC
>JAOBRC010703339.1:0-10437 GCA_027575255.1 Scolionema suvaense | reverse complement strand
GTACTTCAGCGTTAATCGTTTAGGAGCTGTTACAGTTTTTCTGACTGGGGGGGCAAATTTGCCCCCCCCCCGGTCGACATAGGGTTTAAGGCTTCTGAAAATTTTTGTTTATTTCACGTGTTAATCTCATCAGGTGGCAACCTTTGGAAAAAGTGCCAACTAAGAAACCACCTATGTGTCACCTGTTGTGAAGCTGTCAACAGATAAGAGAAAAAACAGAAATTTCAACATTCTAGAAACTGTAAATCCCCTGCAGTTTGTTTTTAGCATACAACAACTTGTACATCAATCGAAACATGTCACCAGACTCTACAAAACGGTGTCGACATTTTTCTTGTTTTTGACTTGATCAAAAGTTATGAGCCAGTGATTTCATGACAAAATTTCTGCAAATTTTCAAATGCACTGTTGATTGGAAAAATATCTCGAAAAACGTTGACACCGTTTTGGAGGTACAGCACGTAAGTTTCATCTAAAGATAGTTTGGCGAAAAAATATTGATCACAGGGGGACATAGAGCTCTACAAAGCTCTCTGACCATGCTCTCAAATATTCCCTATGTTTCAAGGAAATATCAAGGCTGGTTGCTCTGATTACATGGCACAAATTAAGGACAACTTTTAAGGATTTAATAACAGGGTACATAGGGGATTAATTCCTAAAATGCATTCCGTTCTGGTTATACACATTCCTTACTTGCACAAGCTATGATCAACACAATGTAGCGCTGAACATGCATCAGCAATCGTCTTCCACAACTGACACGTAGATGGTGCAATCTGCAAACCACTAAATGAAAAGAATCATCATTCACAAATTATACAGTAAGTTGAAAAGAACTTGTTTTCCAGCAAAAATCATGATGGTATTTATGCAAATGATATATATCAACAACATATCCCGTCACAGTATGGAAAAGTATATACAATTACCACAAAGCAAAATTCAGTCTGCAGAGCTCGAGCAAAATAAAAATGGCAGGTATCTCAAAAGAGCGACACAAGCTTAACTGTTCCACATGCAGTTTCAAATAACAAAATAGAAACTATCACAACGTAAACAAAAACGAAGGCGTGATCCCTGGACAAAGGCAGATATTAAAACACTCTTCGATAGTGCAACAAGGTACCTCTGAGCAAAATTTAAGAAAACTTGGCCACACAATTCTGAAATAATTCATAACATCAAACTTGTAAAACACACATCTCCAGACAAAAGTGATAGTAGCTTGACATACATTTAAATCAACTTACTGACTTGCAATGTCGACAATCTGTTGAGCATGATCAACAGCTTTCTGATCAAGGGCGTGCTGCAGACAATTTCTCAGGAGCAAAAGATGAGTCTGTGCTAGACCTACCAGGTACAAAATCACAATGGTGTCAACAGGAAGAATAAGAAGACATAATCAAAGCAAGTATCAGAAAGAAAGCTGGTATTTTCTAGATAGACAAATCATAGTCAAAATCGAGTGCCAAAAATAAGGTACCAGGGAAAGGAATATAATGCATTAAGTACTGAGTACCAAGCACAAGGCACAGTATAATCACAGCAGCATATACAGGTATATTTCATGCGGTTAATGCTGCACCAAAGCCTGATCGCAATGGAATTAGAAATCAAACTTAGAGGAGAAGTAACCTCATAGCTTAACAAGCAGTTTAATACAAAACAAAATAAGAACTTCTTTTCACTGAGTGACAAAAAACGTTTTTCTTGCAAACAAGTTGTCTACTTAAAAAAATGCTGACAAATCATGCCCAGGAATAACTATTACTACCTAAAGTTGTTTTGAAGTCATCAGGAGAGGTGTGTGAAATTTATCGTTTATTGTCTACATTACGAACCTCTTGCTAAGATTTTTGTGTTGGATGTGACGACCTGATTTGAGACTCCTAGGGCATGATAAAAGCCCAGACATTTGATTAATTGACAAATGAAAGAAATAAACTAGAAGATACAATATCAGCAGCACATAGCTAGATCAGTCAAAAATTCTAAACAAATGCTGGTAAAAAGATCTCATTTGTTCACATACCTAACTATTATGCTCCTTTACGGAAAACTCCGATCGAAAACTAAGTGACCCTAGTTTGCATGATCCAACGATCAGATGCTGATAACAGACTTTTATTTTCTCCACATTTGTTTGGACAAATCACAGAAGGTTGTCCTTTCACTCTAAGCATTTCACCTGGCACTTTGACATTTGACAGCTATTCCTTGCTTCTTCCTGTTGCTTACCCCACAATTCAAACTGCTAACGTGGAAAGACATCAGAACTTCAATGAATCTTTTGTTCTTGTCATCAATAGATTAGCTGTGTTTTCAAGGAAATGGTTGAACCGCATGGAACTCTCAGCTGCTCATCATGACGCAAAAATCTTAGAAGCCGGTTCGGGCGCTTCATTGGGCTAAGGCTCATTTTCAAGGTGCTTTTACTCTTTGCAGTGATAAACCTTTAGAGCAATGTTTGAGCTTATTATGCTCATGTTTCACATACTGAGGTAAAGTCAGTTCGGCCTCTCACTTTTCCTTTAAATTTGCTTGGCATAGATTGTGTGATGTCAGCGAATGTGTTGCACTAGCTTCAAAATGAAAAGAAAGGAAATTTCTGCAGGAAATAAAAAGCTTATAGGTGCGCCATGATATTGGAATATGTGATACTGATCATCATTTGCTGGATTTCAGCCAGAACAATTCAAATTAAGTCATTCATATACTTAAATGATAAACTGGATTTTATTTAATATGTTACTAAAACAATTGAATTACTACGAAATAATCATTCAAAACAATTATTCTCGTCAATCCATATAACCTGCTATAGCTGGCAGATAATCAACATGATATTCCAGCAAATGTTTGTAGCCAGTGATTGCTTCTTGCAACATACCCAGTGATTGCTTGATATAGCAAACCCTGCAAAAAAACGAAAAGCCAAGCATATACTTGGTCTAACCTAATCTGACTTAAGGGTGGGGATAACCTCAAAAGTAGAAATTTCGAGTCAGCAGGTCACATTATTCGGGCAACATTTTAAATAAGGGTTGAAAATTTCGAAAATTGGAAACCACAAAAAATTCAACTTTTTCTACTACAATTCTGTTCCATGCCTAAAACATAGTAAGTAAATGTCAAAATGAACACAATAACACAAATTCCAGCAAATGTAATTTTTATAGACAAAAACGTGATTTGGGGACAAAGTTGGGCAAATCATCTGCTATTTTACATGTGGTGACATGTGACGTCACATCTAATGGAGCCAGAGTCAGGAAACCATTCCAACGGCTGAAGTTGGGTAGTGACAGTGGCATATTATTGAAAAATACCAGAAAAGAGGGAGGGATAGCAAAATTCCTGAGGTCAGCCAATACTGAGAGAAAAAAATTACGTGGGGTGGGGTGATGAAAATTTCAGTGCAAACTTTACGATTAGTGTTTGAAAGATCTAGAAAGATCCTTTTTAACCGTTTGTTTGCAACTCTGCACTGAGCATAGTGTGCAGGGCTTTTCAACCCCCCCAAGAAAATTTTTACCTCCCCCCCAGGAAGAGCTACCCCTTCCCGTGAAAAAAAAAATTGTCTTCCCCCATTTTACAGTTCCTTTTTCCCATAACAAAGAACTGCCATAGAACTATGGCAAATGCGAGTAATCACAGTTAAGGACACTCAACTAACTAGATACATTTCCATACATTACATGATAAAAACAATTAAAAAACGTTGATTTGAACAACATATGCTAAAGGGCACATAAGAGCCAAAACATCGTGGGGTCAAATAAAATCAAGCTCCTAAAATATATACAAATGAACAACAGCAATGCATATAGTAGGTCTGCAATTATAAAAAAAAAACAGGCCGGTATTTAACGTATAGTACAGAGTTGAGCAGAATATAATCCACAGACAGTCTGCGGCCTGTTTATTTCAGCCAGTCCATGTGAAAAACTTCAGCTATAAGATCACAATTATAGAAACTCTGCATGCTACAATACTAATTCAAAGTTAAATGAGTTGGAAATCTACCCCAGCTGGCCTAATCTCAACCTTAGTCGTATTAAATCGATTTAAGAATAATTGGTGAAGAATTGAAGAAGAAATTCTACAAGCTGTTAGACAACTGGTACTGAAACTTAATGGAAACAACATGTACCCCCCATCCTTATGTCTACCCCCAAGATGCTCAACCCTCCAAGAAAACCCCCAAATCATTCTACGCCCCCATTTTGCTGATTTTTCAAAAACCTCTACTGCCCCCACTAAAAGAAAAATGGCTTATTATTAAAGTAGAATTTTCTCCACTTATATATTAGATTTTGCATGGCCAGTTAAAAGGTACAATTTGGATGAGTGGGGGCAGAGGTGGGTCAGGAAAATTTGGGCTTGCAAGCGAGGAGCACAACAGAGATAAAGGGTTGGGGAGAGGTTCACTCCAAGGGGGGAATAAAAAGCGTGATGGTATGCATATTAAAGAGGAGCTCAGAACCTAGATCAAAACAATCCATGCAGAAAAGAAGTGATAAAGCACACATGATGGTTTTATGAATGTTCCAAATCACACCTCCCAAAAATGTTGTAACTACAACAGACAAAGCATTTGAGTAACACACACAGTAACTTCTCCGGATCATACTCAGAGGCATCCCCAATCGTACACATCAAACTTTTTGTTTTTCTAAACTAGACATTTGAATCTGATCAAAAGCTCGTGACTGCTAAAACATGGAGTTTGACTAAAGAGTCTACCATTCTTGCTCCTATCTTTACTGGTACATAAGGATCTAAATCAACAACATGTAACTCTTCTCCACGACAATATTTGGCAATAATGCATTCCAAAACATGAAAAATTTTGAACTTTCCATACGAGCATGACTTTCCAAGGTGCGAAACTTGGAAAATAGATTTTTCTACAGTTTTCCCACTTTTCATCAGTCAGGTAAAGTTGCAACACACCACAAGTAAATTGTGTTATAAGAAAAATGAACGACAAAACAAATCATATTTGGACAAAATGTACATACAAAAGAGTATATTATCTAAATTCGACTTTATTAAGAAATGCCTTGTTTTGAGTTCAGTAGAAAGACGTATCTCCCTGGGGCTTTGAGGGCTGCAATAGCTTGAAGGAAGAGAGCTATAAGTACCAGCAAAACAACTTGTAATTTAAGAATTTCCATACGTGCAAAAACACCAGTTCAGGCTTACTGATACCTAGACAAACACATGAACATGATTTATATCTACTAAATTGCCAACCTATGTAAGCTACATTTTTTCAATCATGTTTTACAATTAGAGCAACAAATATATAGATAAAACCATGGATAAACGTTATCCATGGACTTTTCGCTAACATGTATACTATATATACACTACAAGAAGTGAAGCTGTACTTACATATAGAGGCAGTAAGCCGATGCAGATTTGCTCAACTAAAGGAAAGAGATACACAAGAATGCAAGTCTGAAACTTTACAGGCCTAACCTAGAGTGAGGGTAGAAACTGGGAAAACAGCAACAGAGCGCAGGCTAGCAACTCACAGTACTACTCTAGGCTAATTGTACAATGGTGAACTACACAAGTCATATCAAGTAGAATTAATGATACATATTTTGTTTTCGCCATGTTCCACATGCACACCTTCCTTATAGCTTCCTTATGCCCATTTGGACAGGGAGTTTCAGTTCATCATGCAGGGGAAGAAGGGGGGATGGAGGAGCGTATAGAAACACTCTCTCAATATCTGGAAGGCGCATAAAAATGGTGCCCAAAAGTAGCAGGGTATAGTGATGATGTTATGAGCTTTTTAAGACAATCTATATATTCATTTTTCATTTTCATACCTTATACCTCTCAGAAGTAAAAACAATTAAATCACGAGATAAACCATTACCTCAATGGCTTTCTCATAAGACTTCAAAGATGACGTGAAACTTCCACGAGCAACATAGGCTTCAGCAAGGCATTCCCAGTAATGGCTGCATAAGGAACCAAATAGAAATTAAGACTAACTATGGCATTGGTACTGCGCAACTACTGAGCCTCTTTTCTACACAGTATCTAAAGAGATACAGTAAAAAGGGAGGATATAAACATATGCTCATTTGTTAACTATCAAAGTCATAGATCAAAAACATTTAGTAAGTATTTTCAAAAACAAGGTTCTAAAATCACTTTACGGCAACTGAGTCACACTGGAATGAAACACGAGAAGTTTTCATTGAGTCAGAAAATGCTGCAAAAAGGGCGGGGATGATTTATTAAGTGGGGATGAAACCCATCCCATCCTGCACTTATGAGGAAAATGTAACAAATCACATGTAGACTGGTGACATCATCATCAGTTCAGCTGTGGTAACATAATTTATGCACATCAAAATGTGCATCAAAACCTTCTCTCCACAAAAAGATTCTTAATAATAAGTTCAACATAATTTCTTGTTCACTACATGTACATACTACTGTTTAACTCGTATTATCAGTTAGGCTTTATGATCCCTGACTAACTGCTGGTTCATCCGGCCACGACTAAGGTCCTTCGGTGCACCAAAGTCTTGACAACGCTACTCATATTTTACTGGTGAAATCCAATGCTGACAATATGCAAACCCGAATATCTACATGTTGCTAAGTGACACAAAAGCAGGAAAGTATCACTGAAAAACAAGTAATAAAACTGCTGTGGTGTACTATATTCTATGCAATTGAAAGATATTCAATAGTTAGTCCCATTCAGAGACAACTTCGTAGATTGTTTTTTGTGACAGCTGTAATTGCACTGGGCGCACTACAATAGCAGCTCAGTAATTACTCTTATTGTTGCAAGGACCATGTGGCTCGTAGACATTTTGAGTAATGCAGATATACACATTTTCAATTTTGGTGTGTCCAAGACCAAAGTACGATTCATGAGTGAATACTTTGATGAGACTATCACATACCTGTTTGTTGGATCAGACCGAAGGACATGTTGAAAGCTAAAAAAATGTTGAGGAATAATGTTGTAAAAGATAAACAATGAATCAAAAAGGTTGACACAACCAGCAAATTTGGTTCAATAAAGCGTGAGCACAGACTTCAAGCTCAACTTCCAAAAATAATATTCCTTTTGAAGATAACTGATAAAAAATAATTACCCAAATGGAAGGAGAGATTGACCCTTATAATGCAGACTAGCCACAGTCAACAAACAAAACTAAAAAATTTAAAAATATAAATGATTCACGCTTAAAGTTCCTATCTCAATGACTGAATCAGAAATCTTGCCAACAAAATGAAAATCTAAAACTGCAGATGATCAGGGTAAATCAAATACCAAAATTACCCATTATGAGAAGATGACACTCTTATGTACTGAGTAATGAGTCTAGGTACCTCACAACAGCTTCATCAGCACGACCAGTTTTGAGTTGAACAAGTGCTAAACGTGCCCATGCCCATGACGAGCTGGTGATAAAGTAACAAAACAGAAATTATCATTTATTGTCCAAGCGTACGGACAGAACAATTGTTATGAAGGCCAGTGGATACCAACACCATCTCTTCAAAAAAGGCATGTGTTGTAAATGAAACTCTGTGTTAATCGCTAAAACCCTTATGCAATTCATCACTTGCAATACAGCAAGTAAATAGCAAGTATTAACCCCATTCAGATTGGAACTCGGGGATCACAGTATAATTCTATAGAATCATAGTACATAAACCGAGCATGCGAAACATAAGATTCACTTAAAATTCATGAAGGAATACAACTTTGAAAAGATCTTAAGCAAATAGTACTCATCTCCGGGCACTTTTCACAGGGTCAAATTATTAGATGAATCAAGCACATGTTTGGAGCTTCCTTCCTACACATGTCTTCACATTTTTGAACATTTTCAGCTTCAGAGCTCGCTTCTCTCTTTTTAACTAAGATGTTGCAGGGACTTATAAATGTACTAAAGGTTTGTCCAATATCTTTTTGTTGTCAAAAGTGGTTGTAATATATTGGCAATAATCACGCCTGAATATGACACCAGCCCATAATTTGTTGTGACGTTAGAATTACTTTCATGCCTTTCAACAGAGTTAAACATCCACCCGATTTTTGAAAGTACTTTTTTGTTTGCTTTCAAGTATCAAATGAAGTTGCATTTGATTCCTCCTTATATCCAACTGCACGTATCAAAGCATAGCCGTGTGATGTGGATAGTATATGTCTAATGTAGTACTGTCACTAAATTAAGTACCACTTACTCTGCAGCTCGCTTTTGTGATGTCACCAAGCTATATAGATTAAGTGCATCTTCCTAGACAAAGAAAACTGGGAAGTGAGCAATAGAAAACACAAAACACAAAATTTGACCCCAGTACATATACGATGTAATAATTGTCTTTGGCAAATGCTATCAATAGCCATATGACATCATTATCGAGTCAACGCTAAAAAAAAAATAATATGTTTATGACAAACAGGGTAATGTACGATGTCCAAACTTCATAGAACTGCGTAACATCACATCTTTCAAAACAATTCCTTGTAAAGTAAGATAGCAACCTCTTACAATGCATCAGGTGCATTTGGTGGCCTACAGCAAAGGCAAAGGTGGGCAGCTAAAATCCCTACTTGCACTTTTTGAACACCATTCAACATCGACCCAGGACAAATAACCATAAGATGCTATACCGTAATGCTTCGATTAATCGCCCCCCTTCTTTTAAACGCCCACCTTTTTTAGGAGATTTTTCAGTAAGCGCCCCCTCTATTTAACGCCCTCCTCAAATAGACGCCCCCCTCCAGAGCGTTTATTAGAGATATAATGTAAAACTACTACCACCACTGCATTATTATGCAGGTTTCTAGTAATAGTGCATGATAGCTGCTTAGCACAAAATTAAAAATACTCCAAACGTGTTTCATAAAAAGACATAAAAGTGGTGACAAGATCATCAGTAAACTCACATGCTTGCCCGCAGCTAAATACGCATCACCAAGAGCAATCCCGACATCTTTGTTTGCAAGATCCAGAGAGAACGCCTTCTGGTAGCACTGGGTGGCTTTCCTTGAAGACAAAAAGAGAAGGCTGCTTTTTGGTGCATGAAGTCCTAGAATGGCATACATTCACCACCATAGCAAAACAATAAAAAAGCATAATTCTGAAATACTTAATGTGGCATTTAACCCTATTTTAAATGGGTTCTGAGCCAACTCATTTTTACTAAAATTCCCCCCTCCCCCTATCAAAAACCTGTTTGGGCCCTCCGTTACAGTTCAAACTTGTCATCATAACAGCACAGACTGTAAACTTTTGTTTTACGTGAACAAAGTACCCATGATCTCATTAACTACTCATGAATTCACCATTTTATGGTTTTTGACCATTGGTTCTATGTTCATTTTAGTTGATGCTTAGGTAAAAAAACACCTGCAACATACATTTCAGTGCTATTTCGCACTTAGTTTTAGATTAATTGGTGTGGAAATAGCTATTTCGGCCTAAATCTTGGTAGAGTACCCTTTTGGAACCTCAAATTTGTGCTCAGTCTGTCTTATACAATTATGTTAAAAGTCACAAAGTTTCTGTGCCTTTACTTTTGTTGTCTAGATGTTATTAGAACTTCTATAGTAGGGGGGCAAATATGTCCCCACCCAGTCAAAAAAGGGTTAAGAATAGGTTAAGTCAATTTGCACCTACCAACTATGGCCAAGATAAAGACCTTGTTAGACACAAGAGCAATACTCAGCTTTATCAATAGTGTCAATTTTAATGGAAGGAATCCCTGAGATTGCAAAGTAAAGATTTGATCTCACTTTTAAAACAGGCCGAAGCATATCCATAGACATGGCAGAAAACTATAGTCAATATTGGATGTCGATGGATAGAATACTGTATGTGCAACAAAATAAGAGGAAGAGTTCCCAAAATCAGTAGGAATAAAACTGGTAAATTCTTCTTCAAAACATGACTAAGTACATCACAATTGTGTGCATTCGATAGAAAATCTATGCCTTAGTCAGGTAGTTCATCCTTCAACATAACATTATACTAAACAAGTTGCCTTGATGATTGCCGTAAAAGAAGGTTGAAAATTTGTAGTCTCTGCGTCTTAAATGATCTGAATATCAGATAACGTCATGCATTGTGCATTATTCAGAATTGCTTCTATGTCTTATTTTTCTTACATACGGCAAAGGATTCAACATAACAGTGCTCATGAACACTATTGTCTAATGCTAATTAAGATACACAGGGGCACTAGACTCTTGATTATTTTGTACCATAGTATGACACAAGAATTCATGAAATTCTAGATACCTTTCTGCACCTCCATATCACCATCACAGTCATTCGCCCACTTCCAGAATCCTGAACACTGTAATGCATAGAATGAGAAGCAACAGAATCAGATAAAACAATGGAACTCACTGCAAATTGTTCAGATAGCTTC